>CAUYLG010015685.1:0-185846 GCA_963573385.1 Cacajao melanocephalus | reverse complement strand
CCGAAGTCAATGAACTCCCACTCAATGCCTTCCTTCTTGTACTCCTCCTGCTCCAGCACGAACATGTGGTGGTTGAAAAACTGTTGCAGTTTCTCGTTGGTGAAGTTGATGCACAGCTGTTCGAAGCTGTTGAACTACAAGAGGGAGGGGCTTGGCTCAGCAGGCCTCTCACAGATGGAGAAAGGGAGGCTCAGGGAGGGATAGGGATGGGCACAAGTTCACCCCCAACTTCCAAACAGAAACCCAGGGCTTCTGCCTGCCACCGGCCCATGTCCTCCACCTTGGAGAGAACAGAGCTCAGGATGAGGGCCTGCTCTCACCTCAAAGATCTCAAACCCAGCAATGTCCAGAACCCCAATGAAGAACTGCCGGGGCAGCTTTGTGTCCAGGGTCTGGTTAATCCGAGACACCAGCCACCTGAACAGCCGGTCATAGGTGGCCTTGGCCAGTGCCCCCACTGCAAACACCACCTGGAGATGCACAGAGGCTGGGCTGGGACCTGGCGAGAGGTGGACCCTGCCCAGCTGTCCCCCCGTGGGCCTGGCCTCCAGGCAGCTCACCTGCTCCACACTCTGGCCCTTGGTCACATACTCATTCCCCACACGCACCCGGGGGTGCAAAAGGCCTTTGAGGAGGTCCCCACTGCTGACCCCCATCAGGTAGGCAGCCTTGTCCGCACCTGGCAGGGCACATGGGTGAGATAAGGGAGGACACCACCACGGGCACTCAGGGGCTCTACTGCCTCAGCCTGGGGTTAGGAGAGGGAGGTTGAGAGGGGTCAAGTTCAGGGCTAGCAAACCCTCAGCAGGGTAAGGGTTTAGAGCTGAGGAGGCAGGGCCAGGGAAGACTGAAGTCAAAGGCTGTGGACAAGAGTGAGGGTGAACCATCCCGGACAGGATATTGGGGTCTGGGTCCCTCACTCTCAGTGCCGTCAGCCTCCGCCTGCTCCTCCCGCTGCTTCTGCTTGAACTTCATGTTGCCGAAGTGCAGGAGGGCACCCACGATCTTATAGCAGGCGCACTTCTCATCCATGCTGAAGCCCAGAATGTCCATGGCATGCTGGGACGGAGGGACAGTGAGTTCAGAGAGGTCTAGGCTCCTCCAAGGTCCAGCCAGGCACTGCCCCTGGACCGTTCATGCAGCTGGGGACACCGGCAGTGCTCCCCGATCCCACCACAGGCGCCCACGCAACTCCCCTCCCACCACAGCCCGTACGTCGGTGGCAATGAGCTCCTCCCCATCGTTCATATTGTCCACGGTGATGACGCCCTGGCTGCAGAAGTGGTAGTCGTAGGGGTTCATAGACAGAAGCAGCATGTCTGGGGACACAGGGCAGAGAAGGGCTGGTCAGGCGGTGCCCACCTGCTATTCTCCCCCAACAACTGCAGCACGAGGGGTCCCAGGGGGGCAAGCCCAGCAGGAGTCCAGGGCCCTCCCAGAGGACCTCATCTCTCAGTCCAGGGCCTAAGTTTCTCATCCTCAACCCCACCAAGGCTGAGGGCACTGGGAGTGAGGGGCTCTGACCTGGCCTTCGCTTTGACCCTGGCTTGTCTTTCTTTCTGGTTCTCTGAGGAATGGGCCACAGTCCCCGTGTCTCACTCACCTTTTGACTGTTGCTCACAGCCCCCTCTGACCCAGATCCCATGCTAGGTGCTGGGGCACAGGGAGGACCAGACTCCGCCCTCGAGGGGCTTGCCAGGGAGGGGAGCTGGGCCTAGACAGTCATCAGTCTGCCTTGGGTGCTAGGTGGGACCGCTCTAGTCTCAGGACAGCAGGGGGGTGCTTAGGGCTTAGGTTTCTGAAAGAAGCGATAGCATGTTGGCAGGTTGCTGGAGATAAGAGGATTGTTCCCTAGCAGGAAAGTAACCAGAAGTCCCAAGAAAGAAGAGAGGCCACAGACCCCAGGACAGGGAGGGAACAACCACCAGGGCCTGGCCTGATGGGGGCCAGGAAGCGCCAGGCAGCCCCTCTGGGTTCTGACTTCCACCCGCTTCATCCCTGCCCCCTCACCCTGCAGCTCTGGCTTCTTCCCTGAGAGGATCTGGTAGTAGACGTGGTAGCCACGCTCACCGGGCAACTGGAAGATCACCCTCGACTTCTCCAGGAGATCTGGGGAGAAGGGGTACCAGCCTGCCATCTCCCACACCTCCCCAGAATGGACGTCCCAGGGGGGCGACGGGGAGAGAGAGAGAGGGGAGGCAGGGACTGTGCTGAGGTGCTGTGTCTGCACCCGCCAGCATGTGCTGGGAGGGTGCCTTTCCTGTGCCTGCATTATCCCATAAGCCATGTGTCTGTCTGTGACTCTGTGTCTATGGCCAGATGAGTCAGTGTGTGTCCTTGTTTGTGTGGGGGTGTGAGTGTGGTGTCTGCATATGCAGGTTATCTGCTGGTGTCTCAGCATGTGTGTGCATGTGTATCTGTGTGGGGGTTAGGGTGTAAATTACAGCATATCCCTGCCCCTGTCACCACCTGCCTGTGCTCATCTGCCAGGAGCTAGCCATGCAGCCCAACATGGGGAGTGGCCAATGTGGGGCCCCTCTGTGTCCATGGCCCCTTGAGTGTGGCCAAGGCGACTGGGGTCTGTGCAGCTGGGTGATGGTGGGGCGCTTCCCAGCGGTGTGCCTGGAAGGATGGGGTAGTCTAAGTGTAGCTGTGTGACTGGGGCAGGAGGGGCGTGGGCCAGGTCTGCCCTCTTGGTGGCCAGAGAGAAGACTGGGGACAGGCTAGGGGTGCAGTCACAGAAGCCCAACCGGCCAAATGAGGATTTGGGTCTCCATCCTCAGGTGACAGTATCTAGAGAAAGCTTTCAAGCAGGGACAGGATATGACCAGCAAAACTATGGTCGCATAGAGGAGAGGTGGCTGGAGACCAGGCAGAGGCCAGGGTGATGTCCTGGTGACAGGTGAGGTAGCCTGAGCGGGGCAGCAGCCAGGGGGTAGAGAGAAGTGCCCAGATCAGGCAGGAGCCCAGAGCAGTGGGAGCCCAGAAGTCTTGATGGCAGAGGCCTATTTGGGGTGGCTGGGCTCAGGCCCTGCCTGGGGCGTCCTTCCCCTGTACCCTCCCCCATGGCGGGCAGACTCACAGCTGTCAATATCCGCGGATGCCAGCTTCCCAGAGGGACCAAAGTGAATGCGGATGAACTTGCCCTGTGGGCAGAGAGGCAGCCCTCAGCCAGGGTGCAGCCAGCGCTGTCCCCACTTGTGTCCACCCTGCCCTGCTGCACCCCCGCCACCCACTCCCACCTCGGCCACTCACAAAACGGGAGGAGTTATCGTTCCTCAGGGTCTTGGCGTTGCCAAAGGCCTCCATGGCAGGGTTGGCCTCGATGATTTGATCCTCAAGGGTGCCCTGGGGGCGGTGGGGGTGAGGGATCTGTCAGCTCTTGCGCCCACCCACCGGGAGGCCAGAGCCACCTGTGGCCCCTCTGTTGTGCGGAGGAAGGGGATACCCCAGAGCTGCCCCATTCACACCGGCTCCATACTTACCCCAGTCTTTGTTGCCAGAAATTGCTGGGGGAGAAGACAGATAACATTAGAGGGCAAGGCCTCCCAGGGCGGGGCGGGGCGGGGTGGGGAAGGGTGGGGCAGCATCTCAGCGGGAGGCAGCAGGAGCAGTAGGACAGCAGGTTGGGGGTGGATGTTAGTCACCGGAATGCGCAGCCCCCACCATCCACCCCTGGCCCTGATGCTCCTCCAGCTGTGAGGAGGTGAGATGCTGGAAAGTGGGAGTGGCATGGCCCCAGCCTGGGTCTCCACCTGCAGCCTCCCCTGCCCCAGCCCAGCCCCTGGCCTCCCTTCATTTTCCAGTCTCTATGCAGCAGCCCTGCTCCAAGCCCCAAGGGCCTCCTGACTAAAATCTAGGGACCTCAGAACCTAGCCCAAGTACTCCCTCCTCTAGGAAGGCCTCCCGGCTGCGCCGAAGCTGGAAGGACCCTCTTCTTGGTCTGAACCTTCCTGCCCTAACCTCCCTCTATGACCTCATACACCTCTCCTTTGTAACGCAATTAGGTGTATCTTCATTGTACGTCTGTACACCTACGAGCGCTCAAAACAGCCTGCCAGGGGCCTATCATTAGCCCCAATCTGCTAATGAGGAAACTAAGGTCTGAGCAGGGAGTGGACCTGCCCAGGGCCACACAGCAAGTCAGGAGCGGCAGGGCAGGTGCCTAGCAAACTGCCTCTGGGATGCCCACAGCTGTCCTGTGTGTCACCCAGGGGGGCTCACTGAATTGAGCAGACCCCCCTCTTTCTGTCCTAGCCTCATCCTCATCTTCCCTTCCTTTTCCTTTCCTTCTCTTCCCTACCCTGGATGCCGGGAGCCTAGGAAGAAAGGAAGAGAAGGGAAGGAACAGGTTCTGGAGGGAACAGATATGCCACCAGGGACTTTGTGGTCATTCATTCACCTCCAGGGAGCCCAGGAGTTAAAATGCCCACAGGGACACTGGGCAGGGGAGATGCCCCCACCCCTTACACTCCCATCTGCTGCTCTTGTGCAGGGCTCTCACTGGCCTCTTTGGCCAAATTTGGGGCCAAGGTAAGGGGAGTTGCTAAAGCTTTTAAGTTCCTGCAGCCATGACTTCTGCAGGCAGCCTCTCCCGCCCCTCCCTCTCCTGCCCCTCTCCCCTGGGCTCCACTGTTCCTGCTCCTTTCTACCCAGGTGCTCCTCTCCCCTTCCAGCTGTGTCCCTGCCAGCTCTGGCCTCTCCCTGACATCTCTTCCTGTTACTCGACTAACCCAACTTTCTGTTACATCCCCAGAGACCTTTTTGGGGTTTTGGAAGATAAAGCAGGAAAGGGAAGGAGGAAAAAGGACCAAAAGGTCAACAGCAAAAACCAAACAAAACAACAAAACTGAAATGAAAATCAAAAATCAAGAAAATCAAATGGATAAAAAGGAAAAGGCAAAAAAAAAAAAAAAAAAAAAGAAATAAAGAAAAGGGGGGAAAAAGAAAAAAGAAAAACACCCAGAATAAAGCAAGGCTCAACAGGACCAGGAGCAGGGACTGTGCGGGAAGGGAGGCCTCGGGCTTCTGGAAAGAAAAGGCAGCCCATCTGGGGGTAGCCACAGCGCTCTGAAGAACTGGCCCCAAGGCTAGGGATGAAATGCTATGCCTTAAAAACAAAAACAAAACAGAAAACACTGGGCCTCATTGTTTCAGAAATTTCCAAAAACTACAGAAGTCACAGGGTCTCCGCTGCTGGGAACGCCCAGTGCCCTCCGCGCCAGCCAACCTCTGTGTCTAATGTGCCAGTGGCAGGTAACTGTCAGGGAAACCAAGGCAACAACACTGCTTAGTAAAAGCAGCCCATCTAGTAACTGTTTCAATATGTGAAGGTCACAATGGAAGATAAAATTTACACAAATTTAGGAACAGCAATGTGGTCCCACCCCTCCGTGTTATCGATGGGAACGCTAAGGCAGACGCATCAGGTAACCACAGCCTTGCTGGTCAAGCCTTGCTCAGGCCAGAGTCCCCCACCAGGGTGGGAGGCTCAGGCAGGACTCAGGGTTCCAAGGAGTAAAATTTTTTAAAAGGAAAAAAAAAAAAAGGAGAGGAAGAAAGAAAAGAAAAACAGGGAGATGCTTAGCAACTAGGTAGAAAAAAGAAAAAAGAAAAAAAAACAGGGAGAAGCAATGGGGAGCATGCCCGAGTGGGCAAGTCTTACGGCCTTCTTGCCCGGCCCGTCTCCCAGGGCAGCGACGATGGCAAAGTACTGAATGACCCGCTTGGTGTTAACCGTCTTACCGGCCCCCGACTCTCCGCTTGGACAACATAAACATGAGTCACCAATGCCCATCTGGCCTAATTCTCCCCTGCCCCCAATGTCTCACCCCTCAAGCAGAGCCCCCCCACCTCTCCTTCCCCCCAACTCACAATCCCCGAATACACTAAACCCTAAACACCCAAGGATGAATCAACCCTCAGAGGTGTTTACAAAACCAGCCAGTGTAGACCATCCCTGTGAGATGACAACACACAATGATGCCACTGAGCACTAACTCAGTACCAGGCACTAACCTCCATCCACTCTGTTATGCTTCAGAAAACCCTGGAAGGCAGGCTCCATTATTACCCCCATTTTATGAACAAGGAACTGGGCCTCAGGAGTTCTGTGGCTGTCCCAGCTGTGTGCCAGGCATATATATCATAGCTCACTGACTCATAACTCTGTGTGGTAGGTAGGATTTTTTATTTAACTTTTTTATTTTTATTTTCGTAGAGATGGGGGTCTCGTTATGCTGCCCAGCTGGTCTCAAACCCCTGCCTCAGGCAATCCTCCTACCTCAGCCTCCTCAAGTGCTGGGATTACAGGCGGGAGCCACCACACTCGGCCAGGCCCGTCTGGGTTAAAGGCCCCTTTTTTTTTTATTTTGAGATGGAGTCTCGCTCTATCACCCAGGCCGGAGTGCAGTGGCACGATCTCAGCTCACCAAAATCTCTGCCTCCTGGGTTCAAGCAATTCTCCTGCCTCAGCCTCCTGAGTAGCTGGGATTACAGGCGCTTGCCACCACGCCCAGCTAATTTTTTATATTTTTAGTAGAGATGGGGTTTCATCGTGTTGGCCAGGCTGGTCTCAAACTCCTGACCTCGGGTGACCCACCCACCTCAGCCTCCCAAAGTACAGGGATTACAGGTGTGAGCCATTGTGCCCAGCCAAGGCACTTGCTCTTAACTGCATGCGTGCACACACAGGCACACTAAACATTTTCCATACTGGCATTTTTCCACAGAGGCAACAGAAGGATCAGAGGTAAGATTCAGACATAAGTAGATGGTGAAAAGGAGGAAGGGCAGAGGAATCTTCCCATTGCCCCTGAGCCAGAATTAGAACCCCAAAGGATCAAGATGGGAGATTCCAAGCCCCGGAAGAGGAGGTATGGGGCTGGTCACTCCATTTGTGGATGTCCCCTCCCTATCCCCTATCAAGAACACATCTGCCCAGAATGGGGGCAGGGAAAGTGCTCAGGCCTAATTTAGCTTCACCTGGGACACTAGCTCCAGGTGGTAAAAGCCCTGCCCTAAGCACTTTGGATTCAACTTTGGGAAATGACTGTGGTACTGCCCTCTTTCTGCCAGATGGCCAGCATTTTCCGCCCCACCCCCAAAGCCCCACACTCACGTGATCAGCATGGACTGGTTGTCTCGGTCTGGAGGAAAGGGAAGGGGATAGAGAAGTCGGCCAAGGTGTGGGGCAAGCCACAGGTCAAACACCTTGGGTATCCATGGCCCTGGGGCAGACCCCCACCACCCAGAGCCAGGAATGGGAAGGAGCAGGTGGGGCTGTCCCTAGTAGAGGTTAGCTCCCATGTGGAGGGACAGAATGGCTGGGCAACCATGTCCAGCAGTGTCAAAAGGGAGGCAGTGCCAGTGGAGGGAAGGGGGTCCTTTACAGAGGTCTCCCAGGACCAGGGTCGGGGCCTGGGCTTGGGGAGGAGTTCAGGCGGCCCTTACTTCGCAGCATGTCATTGTAGGCATTGTCCGCCACCGAATATATATGGGGTGGGGCCTCCGAGCGGCGCTTTCCCTTGTAAGCAGCCACCACGGAGGCTGTGTAGACCGGGAGCCATTTGTAGGGGTTGATGGTGACACAGAAGAGGCCTGAGTAGGTCTGAGGAGAGAATATAGGTAGGGTTTTTATTGTTGTTGTTGTTTGTTTTCTTGTTTTTGAGATGGACTCTTGCTCTGTCTCCCAGGCTAGAGTGCAATGGCACAATCTCGGCTCACTGCAACCTCCGCCTCCCAGTTCAAGCAGTTATCCTGCCTCAAGCCACCCCAGATAGCTGGGACTACAAGTGCATGCCACCACGCCCAGCTAATTTTTGTATTTTTAGTAGAAACGGGGTTTCACTATGTTGGCAAGGCTGGCCTCGAACTCCTGACCTCAGGTGATCCGCCAGCCTCAGCCCTCCCAAAGTGCTGCGATTACAGGCATGGGTCACCGACTCTGGCCTACAGGTAGGGTTTTCAGAGGGATACCCTAAAGGGATAGCCTAAGTTCCCATCCCCAGGCCCCAGTCTCCACAAGACCATGATCCCTGCAATATTCCTCAAGGAGCCACTTGATTTGCCACACCGCACCCCCTGTGGCTGTCTTGGCCTCGCCCCTGACTCCAGCTCCCAGCCCTGCCCCAGCCCAGACGCACGACCACCATAATCTGCAGCTGAGTTCTAGACCTGCCCCCGCTGCTACAGCTGCTGCCCTAAGGTCCCACGGCCCAACCTCCAGCCCCGCCCCCACCGCTCGCAGCCACGCCTCACTGCTTACAGCCGGGCCCCACCGCTATGGACCCGTCCCATCGCTCACAGCCCTGCCCCATCACTCACAGCCCCACCCCACCGCTATGGGCCCGCCCCCAGAGCCTCACCTCCAGCTCCACCCACACAAGTCCCACCCAACCCGCCCCGCTCCAGGCCCCGGCCCGGGGCTCACATAGATCATCCAGCGGGCGTAGCGCTGGCGCAGGTTGTGCAGCACAGAGGCCTCGTTCAGGTGCGTCATCATGGCCAAGTCCTCCAGTAAGTCGAAGCGGGGTGGGTTCATGGGCTGCAGCTCGGCTTCGCGTACCGTCAGCACCTACCAGGGAGACCATGTCAGGGTGGGAGGACCGGAAGGACCCTACTGACCTCACCTGTCACCCCACCCACATAGCCAAACACCCTTCAACCAGAGCACAGATCCTGCTGGCCAGGAGCCTTGGGGACAGAGAGGCTAATCTCACGAAAGGGGGAGAGGAACCTTCTGGTCTTTGGTCTCCACGGTGACTCTTCCCCCGATAGCCTCCGACTTGACCTCAGCCTCCACATACGCGTCCTGTTCATCGGGCACCCAGACTCTCTTCTTCCCTGGGTTGCAGAGAGAGCACTGGGCTTAGAGAGGGGCTGAGGCACTTCCAGAGGTCCAGCTAAAGTTCCCAGCCATGGTATCCATAGGGCTGTGACCCTCCCCAAAGCCCCTCTGCCAGGACACAGGAGTTCCAGTGAAGAACCCTCCAAACTCAGGCTCAGGAAGGGCAGAGCTGGAAGGGTCCCTAGACATCCCCTTGCTGGAGGATGAATCTGGGTTACACACTTGGGTTCCAATCCCTGCTTCTGCCATATTTGCCCTGTGATCTCAGAGTTCTCTCTGGGCCAGTTCCCTCACACACAAAATGTTATGGGGATCTTCTTAGGTCCCACATGGAGCAGCCCCTCAATATCAGGCATATAACTCGTGGGGAGGGGTCCTGCCTCCCCTATTTCACTGAAGACTCAAAAAACCCCGGCTTCCTAACTCTGTAACCTGTGCTCTCCTGCCTGGCCAGCTGTCCCCAGAGCTTTGAGGAGCCCAGACTTCATGGTGGTTAAAAGCATGGACTCAGGCTGCAGACCAGAGTTTGTGTTCCCTGCTCTGCCAAATGCCTAGGTCAGAACCATCCAGGACCATCTACATAACCTACGGACCCCGGTACAAAATGATGATGTGGGCCCCCTTGTTGAAAACTATTAAAATTTTTAAGATGGCAACAACAGAGTATTAAATGAAGCACAAGGTCCCTCTGAGCCTGGTGGCCTGTGAAGCTAGGTCTGGCACTGGTCCCCACCTCCCCAGGTTGTTGATGCATGGAAAGTCATCTGCTCTGGGCCTGACACACAATAAGCACTCGATACACACTGCCTATTGTTAGTATTGTCCTATGAGCAAACCACCTCATAAATAGTACAGCTTTTATTCCTGTCCCTAATAAAGAGTGGCTCTGGCTCTGCAGGAAGCACTAAAAATAACCCCAGCACAAGTTTTGTGGACATGTGGAGGCAGCGTGCACACATGCCGATCAGTCTCATCTTAGAGGCCTCGGGCTCCAGCCTGAGTCTTCATAAATAGCAGCTCCGGAAGGCAGGTGATATTATCCCATTTCACAGGGGAACAAACCAAGGCTTGCTCACAGAGACACAGTGATATACACAGTGTCCCTGGGGTTTTAGTTTCCAGGCCCCAGACTCTGCGGGAAAGGTCCAAGGCCCCTTCAGCCCTGAGCTGGTGCCACTCCTCCCAATTCCTGGTCTGAGTCCATAAGGGAATCTCTGTGGCTGTGTCCCCTCCCCCTGTACCCCCACTTACCATCCCATGGGATAGTGTGCACCTTCATCATCTCCTGGTAGCCCTGGCGGAGGTAGCGGGCAGACTCCCCAAGTTCACTCACATCCATCATAGCAGTGGCACTGGGGTGAAGAAGGAAGAGCTGGAAACTTTGGAGGTTCAAGGTGGCCCAAGGCAGCAGGCACTGGAAGATGGCAGTGACAAAGGAGCTGAACTAGGGCATGATCCCCCAACCCACAAGACCAGATACTATGTAACTCCTTCTGGCTCCCCATCCAGCCTCCTTTGGCGACTGCCCAGCATACATGCACACCCCTAAACACCAGGGCTTCCTCCACTCCAGATTCGGAAGGCTCACGCCCACCCACAGGCACCCTCAGCCACCCACCCACCCTTCTGCTCTCCCTTCAGCTCCAACCCCAGCCCTGATTACCCACCTCGGCACCACGGTGAGGGCAGGAAGCTGTGCTACCCCTTTTATTGCCACCGTCAAGGTCAGAGGAGGAGAGCTATGTCAGCAATCTCCACGTGTCACAGCCCCCCCAGCCTGGCCACAGGACACAAAAGGCAAATTCCCTTTTATCTCCACCAGCACGGCCCCTGGGCTATTTTTACCTCCCATTGTCAGGGGATCACAAAGGCAGAGAGAGACACTCCACTGAGATACAGGGAGGCTGGGTGCAGAGACTGACTGGGACAGGGACAGGCAGTGAGACGTTCAGGAGACTGAGGAGCTCATGGGGAGAAACCGAGTCACAGAGAGTCTGACACACCCAGAAAAATACCCACACCTCCAGATACAGAAAGCAAGGACACTCAGAGGGGAAACCACATAATGCCCACAGAGACTGGACCATCTGGTCCAACCCTCTTGATAAATCCAGGGAAACTGAGGCCCAGAGAAAAGAAAGCATTAGCCAAGTCTCACAGATGAGCAATGGGTAAGAACAGATCAAAATGAGAAGGAGAGAGAGAGATACACATCCCTCTCCAGCACCTGCAAAGTACACACACCTGTGTACCCCTGGGCTCTACTCAGTGTATAGAGCGTTTCCTGCCTCTCGGAGGCTTCTCTGTGCCTCCACTCATTATCCTCCCTCAGAGGACCACTCTGCCACTTCTGTCACCATAAGTGAATTTGGCCTGTTTGAATGTATATGGTTGAAAATGTAGCTTTGCATTTATTTCTCTACATTTTATCTGGCACATCTGTGCATTTGGACTTGGGAGTGCATCAATGCCCTCTTCCCCCTTCCTCCATCCCCATTTTCTTTCTGGAGAACCCCTGGGGAAATCATACATGAAGAAAACCAGACCTGGGACTTATAGAATCAAGGAATTATTTGGCTGAAGTGGAAGCAAATCAAGGAAATGTCACCCGGTTAGGGGCCCCTTCAGATTCCCACATTCAAGATTCACAGGAAGCCACCTTCCCGTAGCCCACCCTCAACAGGAGTTCAGGGCACTGGCAGTCAGTCTGCCTGATACAGTCTTCGGAATGTGTCAGGGCACTTCCAGGCTCTCCTGTTCATCAACCCCATTCAGAACAATGAAGTTCCAGAGCCAGGGTTCCAGCCAGAAACCAGACCAGGCTCACATGGGAAGTCCTCCGACCAATCTGCTCCTGTTCCAAATGCACAGGTGTGCAAAATGAAATACAGATAAATAATTTCCAAGCTACATTTTCAACCATATACATTCAAAATAGGCAAAACTCGCCTAAGGTGACAGAAGTGGCAGAGTGGTCCTCTGAGGGAGGGTAATGGCTGGAGGCCCCAGAGAGTCTCTAGGAGGCAGGAAACATTCTATACACTGAGCAGAGCTGTGGGACATATATTTGCAAAACAAATCAAGCTGTACACCTAAGATGTATGCACTTTACTGTGTGCATATTACATGAACACATTTAAAAAATGCAGTGCCTTCTACAACAATACCATAAACTACATGGCTTAAAAAAATGCAGTGCCAAACTTGGCAATATTTATCAAAATTACAGCTGCCCAGACCCTATGAGGAATGAGTCCTACAGCATGTCTCCATCATGAAATGATACAGGTCCCCTTTGAGTAGACATTTCAATGATTTTCAGTCTTTTACCATTACAGTTAGGGCTGCAGTGAATAATTAGACAGTTTGATGCATTTTCTGAAAGTAAACATACCCTGGGCCAGGTGCAGTACCTCATGTCTGTAATTCCAGCACTTCGGGAGGCCCAGGCAGGCAGATTACTTAAGCTCAGGAGTTCGAGACCAACCTGGGCAACACATCAAAACCCCATCTCTACAAAAAACAAACAAACAAAAATTAGCCAGGTGGTGGCATGCACCTGTAGTCTCAGCTACTCAGGAGGCTGAGGTGGGAGGATTGCTTGAACCCAGGAGACAGAGGTTACAGTGAGCTGACATCACACCACTGCATGTTAGCGGGGCAACAGACCCTGTTTCAAAAGAAACATACCCTGTTCGAAAAACAGAAATTATAAGAAATTATCCCCCTCAGATCACCCCTCACCTAGGGTAACACAATACTGACTTTTTTTTTTTAATCATGCATGTTGCAGGGAAGACTTTATTTTTTTAATTCCCACTCTTGCTTGATCCACAATATAATACTGACTTCTAACCTCACAGATTAGTGTTGTCTATTTTTAAAATTTATGTATGTATGTATGTATTTATTTATTTATTTAGAGACAAAGTCTCACTCTGTCACCCAGGCTGGAGTACAGTGGTGCAATCTCAGCTCACTGCAACCCTCTGCCTCCTGGATTCAAGCAATTCTCCTGCTTCAGCCTCCTGAGTAGCTGGGACTACAGGCGTGGGCCACCCTGCCCGGCCAATTTTTGTATTTTTAGTAGAGATGGGGTTTTGCCATATTGGCCAGGCTGGTCTCGAACTCCTGACCTCAGGTGATCTACCTGCCTCAGCCTCCCAAAGTGCCTGGATGACAGGCATGAGCCACCATGCCTAGCCTTAAAATTTGTTTGAATGGAATCTTACATTATGTATTCCTTTCTTTGTTCTCTCCACATTGTCTCTGTGAGAACCTCACTGTTTCAATTCTCTTTGTAGAGCTTAGGTTGTTTCTTGCCTACCTCCTGCCACTAAAAAAGACCTCCATGAGAGCAGGAGCTTGGTCTGTGTCCCCGGCACCTTGCCAAGTGCCTGCACATCATAGAAAGTCAGTAAATACCTAGTAAGTCAGTGAACAGACCAAACCTGATAGTTTAGATTATAGGATTTTAATCTCTGTATAGCATCAGAGGCTGGAGAGCTGGGCCGAAGCAATTTATAGAAAGCCCAGGGAGTGGGAAAAATTCTTTTCATTGTTCAAGGGTGATCAGAAGGCAGGGTTTCTTGCCCAGGGACCAAACAACAGAATTAGCCCGGAGAATCAGAACCTCTAACAAGTCTAACTTATACTTATCATGTGGGTCTGAATCCTAGAATTATCTACTCAGTGTATGAACCTGGGGCTGAGAAACCAAGCCTCCAAATGGGTCTAGATCTTCCCTGTAGGTTCCCTTCCACTACCCAGGGTGCATTCTCCTGCTGAGATGAGCTCACACACAAACATGACAAAGCAAAGAGGAAACCCAATGCTCTGAGAGATTTGCAACAAATACTATAACCCCCAAGGACTTGAGGTACTGACTTTAAATACCTGAAGAGCTTGTAATCCCAGCACTTTGGGAGGCCAAGGCAGGTGAATCACTTGAGGTCAGGAGTTCAAGATCAGTCTGGCCAACACGGTGAAACCCCATTTCTACTTAAAAAAAAATATGATGGAGAGGTCTAGTATAGAATATTTAAAATTTTATTAAAAAAAAAAAACAGGTATGGTGGCTCATGCCTGTAATCCCAACACTTGGGGAAGCCGAGGCAGGTGGATCACCTGAGATCAGGAGTTTGAGACCAGCCTGGTCAACATGGTAAAACCTCGCCTCTACTAAAAATACAAAAAAATTAGCTGGGTGCAATGGTGCATGCCTGTAATCCCAGCTACTCAGGAGCTGACGCAGGAGAATCACTTGAACTCGGGAGGTGGAGGTTGCAGTGAGTTGAGAGTGTTACACTGCACTCCAGCCTGGGAAAAGAACAAGACTCCATCTCCAAAAAAAAAAAAAAAAAAAAAAAAATTTAGCGAGGCATGGTGGCGTGTTTCTAAAATCCCACCGACTTAGGGAGGCTGAGGCAGGAGGATTGCTTAAACCCAGCAGTTGGAGGTTGCAGATGCTGCAGTGAGCTGAAATCGTGTCACTGCACTCCGGCCTGGGAGACAGAGCGAGACTCTGTCTCAGAAAACAAAAACAAAAATCTTGAAGAGCTGTCCTGGAGCAGAGGGAGCTGATGTGACTTGTGTGGCCTCAAAAGTAGACCCATGGGCAGTGACAGGAAGCAGAATGTAGGTGCACATGAAGGAGGACTTTTTCACCTTCTGAGCCCATCAGCAATGGGAGAGGCTGCCTTGGAGGAAAGTGAGGCTGCCAGCACCAAGGAAGCTCAGGCAGAGGTTGACCAGGGCTGAGGCCTCTGGACTGAATGATCTTTGAAGTCCATTCCAATTTCAGGAGTCTAAGACTCCAGGATTTTACAGCCCAGCCAAAAATGTGTCTACCACCAATGTTGCCCAATGCCTGGAATTTCTTCTTTGGGTAAAGACATCGAAGGACTCTGTGAAAAATGCCTCTACAGCTGGGAGGGACACATGAATTCAATTCAACCTGTATCTGACAGCTTCTGTTCTGTATTCAGGATTGGAACAAAAGATACTCATTGTCTAGGAAAGTAAAGATATTCAAGGAAGACATCAACATGGAGGAGTCTGAAGGTTAAAAGCTAGTTTGAAGGCTGGGCTCGATGGCTCATGCCCATAATCCCAGCACTTTTGGAGGCCGAGGTGGGAGAATCATTTGAAGCTAGGAGTTTGAGACTAGCTGGGCCACCAGGGCATAAAGAGGAATAGGGCAGGACTAAGCAGTTGGGACTGAACTGTGAAGGGCTTCGAAGGCCAGATTCAGATCTGGAGCTTTATCCTACAGGAATTGGGGCGCCATCAAAGGCATTTTTATTTATTTATTTTTTGCATCAAAGAGCTCTGAGCAAGAGAATTTGACCATGTGGTCAGATTTATGTGTTCCTAAGCTCCCTGTGGCATCTCTACAAAAAAAATTTTAATTAATGAGGCATAATGGCTCACACCTATGATCATCCTAGCAACTTGGAAGGCTTGAGGCAGAAGGATCACTTGAGCCAAGGAGTTCAAGACCAGCCTAGGCAGATGCAGCAAGACCCTGTCTCTATGAAAAATTAAAACATTGGCTGGGCATGATGGTGCATGCCTATAATCTCAGCTACTCAGGAAGCTGAGAGGCAAGAGGATCGCTTGATCCCAGGAGTTCAAGGCTGCAGTGAGCCAAGATCACACCATAGCACTGCAGCCTGGGCAACAGAAACAAGACCCTGTCTCTAAACAAACAAACAAATCTGACACCCAGACTGGCAGGAAGAGGGGTATGGCAACAAGGTTCTTCCCCTCATAGAGCTGACACTCCCCTGAAGAAGCAAAAAATAAGCAAACACATTTTTAAGGTAATTAAAGATTGTGGCAAGTGCTGTGCATGAAACAAACAGTAAGGCCTGGAAGGTAATGGGGGTGTGCTTCGTTCAGGTGGGTGAGGGAGGGCCTCTCTGAAGAGGCAACACTGAAGGTGAGACTAGAGAGTGTCAAGAGGCCGGTCAGGTGGGGAGCCTTTGGAACAGTATTCCAAGCAGAAGAAACAGCAAATACAAGCAGCATGAGGTAGAAAACAGCTTGGGATGTTTAAGGTGCCATCCTAGTGGTAAACAAAGGGAGAGTTTTCCAAGGTGAGGGTGGACAGGCAGATCATTCAGAGCCTTGAAGGACTTAGAAGAGACCTAGAATTGTATTGCAGGTGCAGTGGGAGCCTGCGAGAGCAGGAATGTGAGCTGTGAAGTTTTTTTTTTTTTTTTTTTTTTTTAGACGGAGTCTTGCTCTGTCACCTGGCTGGAATGCAGTGGTGCGATCTCGGCTCACTGCAACCTCTGCCTCCCAGGTTCAAATGATTCTCCTGCCTCAGCCTCTGGAGTAGCTGGGACTACAGGTATGCACCACCATGCCCGGCTAATTTTTGTATTTTTTTTTTTTTCATAGAGAAGGGGTTTCACCATGTTGACCAGGATGGTCTTGATCGCTTGACCTCGTGATCTGCCTACCTCGGCCTCTCAAAGTTCTGGGATTATAGGCTTGAGCCACCGCACCCGGCCAGAGCTGAAGTTTCATAGTGACCACTCCAATGGCTTGGAAGAGGCAGGGAAGGCAGCAGGGTGAGCAGCACAGAGGCTGCTGCCGTCACCCAGGTGAGAGCGGAGGGCATGAAGGTAGCAAGAGGCAACAGGGGACGGACAGCATGACCTAGTGCTCCAAGTCAGGTGGGGGGTGAAGATGGGCGTGAGGCGCCACACCAACTGCAACTGGGCCACCGGGGCATACAGGGGAGTGGGGCAGGATTGAGCAGTTGGGACTGGACTGCGAAGGGCTTCAAAGGCCAGATTCAGATGTGGAGCTTTATCCTCAGGAGTTGGGGTGCCATCAAAGGCATTTTTATTTAGTTGTTTTTTGCATCAGAGAGCTCTGAGAAAGGGAATTTGACAGCGTGGTCAGATTTATGTGTTCCTAAGCTCCTTGTGGCAGCTGGTGTGGAGGATGGACTGGAGGGGTGAGACCAGTGGCAGGAAGATGGACTCAGGAGGAGGCTGCCATAATGCTCCCAGTGCAAGGTGGTGAGGCCCAAAGAGGGGCCTGTGACCCTGGCACCCTGGGGGGAGGAGTTGGGCCCCTGCTTGTCCCAGGTTTGTCCCCCTCCTGGGGCCCTGGGCAGCTGCAGAGGGCCCGAGTGGGCCCCAGCTCTGATGCTTCAAGCAGAAAATAGGATGAGGGCAGCCAAAAGGCATCAGGGCTGTTTATCCGGAGGAGAGACGCCTCAGCATGGATTTATGGCTGAAAGGTTACTGCGGGGAGGGGATGGGGAACCAGCTGTCCCCCATCCTCACAAAGGACAAAGAAAGGAGGGGACTGCGACCTCAGCCACAGCAAGAGGAGGGAGGTTAGACACATAAAAGGAAATTCCCTGACATCACCGGAGGATGAGGGGGCCCTTTAGCCAACATGCCAACCAACTCTCTCATTGGACAGCTGGGGAAACTGAGGCACAAAGGGAGAAGCAGGTCCTTGCTTGATGTCATACAGTGAATTCAAGCCATGACCAGCCTGACAGCACAACCTCTCACTTCGGAAGACCCAGGGGCCTCCCTGAGCGCACGCAAGGGTACCTCAGACTGGCTGCCCCCGAGAGTGATTAACATGCACAGCTGTCCTGGAGAGATGGACGGAAAGACCTGTGCTGGGCCGAGGTGCTGAAGACCCCAGCACCGCCTCTGGTCCAGGTCTCTGATGTACCGCATCCTTGAGTTCAAGCTGTGGCTCAGGCCCTGTCTCTGCCCTCCCACCCCCCAGCCAGTCTTAGTACTGTTGATATTTGATGGGAGTCCATCGTCTCTCTCAAAGGTCTTGGCCTTTTGGTGTTGCCCTGTCCCACTCTCTGTCCTCCGAGACTGTATTTCTGTCTTGGCCTCTGACTCTGTCTCTCTAGAGCTGAGCTGAGCTGAGCTGGGCTAACCTCCCACCCCCAGGAGTGGGCCTTATTGCCTAGAGAGCTCCCATGTAGATAATGCTCAGGCCCAGTGCCCAGGCTGGGACAAGTGACAGCAGCTGTGGATCTATCTATAGCTCCCTTGTCCTTCAATTGTTCTCAACTTCAAACAATGGTTGGGCCCTGGATTAAAGACACCCTCCACCCACCCTGCCGAAATAGATCCCGGGAGGCAGGGGACGAGTCTCACTGGGGCCACCTGGTGCTCTCTTATGTCCACCTCTGTCTGGGCCCCTATGTTCCCATCTATAACTCTGGGCTCTAAGACCTTCCAGCTCAGGGGTGGTGTGACTATAGGACTAGTGGACATGGGACCAGGGTGTGTCTGAACAGCAGATCTATACAAAGGCACATGGGTATGAGACAAGTGGGTCTCCCTCCTCCTGCCTTAGCTGACAGACACTCATGGGCACTGGGATGCCAGTTCCATGAGGACAGAGCCCTGGTCTTCCTTACACTGCAGTAGCCCAGCCTCAGCCTGGTATGTGGTAAGTGTTCACTATACGTGGCTTACCTTGGCCCTTAGGAAGAGGGAAGGCATGCCGTGAGTCTCAACATGTCTCAAGCTTGGGAGGAAGCAGAGTAGTGAGGAAGGAGCACCTTGTCCAAAGTGAGGCTGCCTGGGTTTTAGTCCTGGCTCTGCCAGTTACTAGCCACAAAGTCTTGGAGAATGACTTAACCTCTTAACGGTAGAGATTCACAAACAGGACCTATCTCCTAGTGCTGTGATGAGCATTACATGAGTTAAAACATCTAAAGTGCTTAGAATAGTACTTGGCACTAGTAGAGACTCAATACATTAATGCTGTTATTTCCAAGGTATATCATTAGATTAAAAAAAAAATGTGGCTGGGTATGTGGCTCACGCCTGTAATCCCAGCACTTTGGGAGGCTGAGGCAGGTGGATCACCTGAGGTCAGGAGTTCGAGACCAGCCTGGCCAACATGGTAAAATCCTGTCTCTACTACAAATACAAAAATCAGCTGGGGATGGTGGCACACATCTGTAATCCCAGCTACTCAGGAGGCTGAGGCAGGAGAATTGCTTGAACCCAGGAGGCAGAGGTTGCAGTGAGCCAGGATCGTGCCACTGCACTCCAGCCTGGGGCAACAGAGCTAGACTCCATCTCAAAAAAAAAAAAAAAAAAAAAGTGAGAAGCAGAAGAATGTATAGGCTATGCCATCTCCTGTGTAAAAATCAGTGAGAGAGATATTTATGCATCTGTATGCTTATCTATAGAGATGGACTGCCTTTGGAAGTCTCCCAAGAAAGCTGGTAACAGTGTTTCGTAGCTGGGGGCCAGGTAAGGGAGGAAGAATTATTTTTCTTTCCCTTGTATGCCCTTTGAATTTTAAATCGTGTACATAGAGCCTATTTTTTAAGTGTTTGCCAAATGAATAAAGGTCACTTCCAGCATGATGCTTGAAAAAACCAACCCCTACTCTGTACCAGTGGGGAGGGGCCTGGGTAAGGGCTGGTCCTCAGAGTGTGGGCCCACTGCCTTCAGCCTGAGCTCAGGCAGCCTGGGTCTGAGTCCCAGCAGTACCCTCTTTCCTCCAGCCCAATGGTGGACAAGATGTGTCCATGCAAAACCATCCCAGAGCAAATGGTGAGCCAGAAAGCAGGCTTCCCAGCTTCCAGGCCGAGCAGCAGGAATTGGCAGCAGGAACAGGCTCCTCTCCTCTTCCCTGGCCTCAATCTCTGACTCTTCATCCCAAGCTATTCTTAGAGCCTAGATAATGCCAGCAGTTGCTGCTGCTCATATCGGCTTCCAGAACCACTCAGCCCCAAGAAGCCCAGTCCCGCCCCCAGCCCCTTGTGTGCTGCCTCCCTGCCCGGTAAGGGATTAAGGGCGTCCTGCAGGCTCCATCCTCTATGCTGCATGGGCTGTGCATACTCCCTTTTCGTATGGACCCTCTATTACTGCGCTCGGGGCCCACCTGTACACAAGGTAGGCCGCCGCAGGCAAGTAAGGGCCTGGGTGGTGGGCCCTTCTAACACGCCCCTTGCTGTGTAGCTGGGAGAGAGATAGGAAGGGCTAAAGGACACCGTGGGGTAGAAGGTGTACCCCCAGGGGTCACCATCCAGATAGTGTGGCCCAATCCCAGGCTCCAAAGTATGCTAATAATAGAAATGAAAGGGGCAGGGGCCGTGGACAAGGCTTAGCTGAGTAGAGGGGAGAAGGGGTGTGCAGACCAGCAGCAGGGAGGGGCCTGGGAGGCCAGCTTGGAGGAGGGAGGAAGCCAACAAGAGGAGGTCAGACTTTGCAACTCGCTATGTGATCTTGAATAGGTGTGTTTTCCTCACAGAGCTTCAATTTCCATCATAAAATAAGCATAACCTTATTCCACTGGGTTATGATGTGGATTCAATGAAATAACACATGTAGAGCTTAGCCTGTGCCTGACCCATCATAAGCACTATGTAGATGTCTGGTGATATTATCATTAGCTCTTTAAGAGCCGGCAATGTTTCTCTTTCAGCTTTGTGTAGGGCCACAGCCATACAGGGTCGTGGGGTGTCCCCTATTGCTGTGCTGAGGCGCTGGATCCGAGAAGTAAAGAGACAGGACACAGGAGGACTGGAAAAGACAGCAGGGCTCGGGGGCCCACGCCACTTACAGGCAGAGACAGGTGAGGCCCCAAACGCCCAGAAGCATCTGTATTTATTAGGTACAAGGCATGGGAAGGGTCATGAGTGAGGTCATCTATAGGCTTAATGATAGGGCATACATAATCACGTGAGTAGCAAGTGAGGGGGCCACCCCATTATGTCACCTGGTCAGAGAGGTGGGCCGTGCACAGTAGAGGGTCGTGTACAAAAAGGGGGTCCCTCCCCATTAGGTCACCGAGGTGAGGAGGTGAGCTGTGTGCAACAAGTGCCATGCGCAACATTTCTTATCTGGGGGCTGGAGACTTCAAAGGATTCCTATAGAAGGATAACTGTAAAGCAATGCAGTGGGAGCTGACAGAGTGTGATTTGAGCTAGCACAGTAGCGAGAAAAGCTCACAGGGTGTACAGCCGCCGTGGCGCGATTACACCAGAGGGGTTCTTCTCCCTCGGTTGTTCTCGGGATCTCAGGCCTGAGGCCTACTTTCCACAAGAACTGAAGGCAAGGTACTGCAACTTCTTTTCAGGAAGAACAGCTCCAAGCTGGCCATGCAGTGGGTACTGAGTGCTGCCGTCTAGGCCCTGACCTGCCATATACCGTATGCCCTTTCAGGCAGGGGCGCTTCCGCCTGGTCATTGGTTCTTGTCCTGGTCTGGTCATTTTTCCCATGTACTTGCTTCTGCTCTGTGACCGCTCTAGGCATTCCTCCCACTACAAACTACTATATGGTTATATAGAAGGATTATATAAATCAGCACTGTGTCTGTACAGCTCCAACTACAATCCATTATATGATTATATAGAAAGATTATATGGAACTAAGTATGATTATATATATAAGCTAGATATAAGTAAACAGTAAGTTATACTTCAAGCAGTAATTGTGCCTGGGGTCTGCACAGCTCTCCTTCCTTGGTGCCCATGTGGGAGGTTACCCACACTTTGCATCTGCAGGGACTAGGTTAGGCCTGGCACATGTCAGGACTGCCGGTTCAAATCCTTGCTATACTATTTATAAGTTGAGTGACCCCGGGCAAGTTACTTAACCTCTCTGAGCCCTGGATTCCTTCTCTGCAAAATGAATACACAAAGACGACCCGCCTTGTAATATGGTTGAGAGAAAGAAATGAAACAAAGTGCTCAGCCCATAGAAAGATGTCAACAACGTGAGGACGTGGCTGCGGCTCTGTGTACGTTGGGGTACTAAGGCGGGAAGCCTGGGGTCTGCCACACTGTGGGTGGAATTCGAGACAGTGCCCAAGGCAGCCAACATTCTGGAAGAGACGTCTTAGTGGGGCCCACATTGAAATCCCAGGATCTTGTAAAACCACCCTATAAATCCTGGGCCAAAGCCCAGACCCTGCCTGGGGTCTCAGGATGGGCTTGCCCCAGGCTCGGTCAGTTTCCCATGTAGTTCAGTGCCTCAAACCCACACTCTCCCATGCCCTCCAGGTTGGGACTGGCATCAGGTTTGCTCTAAAGGTTCAGGAGTCTCAGGCTGCTGGGGGACACACAGGCACAGAGGCACAGACAGTTAATCACAGTTGACACAAGGGCCTCCCCAGGAAGGGTTCTGAGAGCAGGGGAATAATGTCTGTTCTCCAGAAAAACCAAACAATGGTAGAGGGCAGGGGGTGCTGTGGCTCTGCTCTTGCCCTTGTGATCATGGTCAGTCAGTTCAAGGGGTGAGGGGCAAAGGGAGGCCCAAAAGGCTAAGCTGGGAAACCTACCCTGAGGGTCTGAGGGTACCACCGCTCTGTCCTGAGTGTCCTGAGGGTGACCCTGCTTGCTCCCACACCTGGGGACACACTGCCTACCTCCCTGTGACTTTGCTAACTCAAAGACAAAAGACCACCTTAAGCAGAGCCTTCAGATTTTTTCTCTCATGGGCTGAAAATTTTATTAGCACAAATATCTCTATCATTCTACCTAATGCTTTGGGCCTTACATTTCTTTAAAAAAATTATTTTATTTTAAGTTCTGGGGTACATGTGCAGATCTTGTAGGATTGTTACATAGGTATACACATACCATGGTGGTTTGCTGCCTCCATCCCCCCGTCACCTACATTAGGTATTTCTCCTAATGTCATCCCTCCCAATCTCCCCACCCCCTACTATCCCTCCCCTAGTCTCCCACCCTCAACGGACCCCAGTGTGTGATGTTCCCCCTGGAGACAAGGTCTCTCACTATTACCCAGGTTGGAGTGCAGTGGCATGATCATAGCTCACTGCAGCCTCAAACTCCTAGCTCAATCAATCCCCCTGCCTCAGCCTCCCGAGTAGCTGGGACTATAGGTGTGTACCACCATGCCTAGCCAAATTCTATTTCTTAATTAAAATTTCTATCAAGATAATTGTATTTTCACATGCAATTTTAGAAATACTACAGTATCTCCGTAGTATTGACATTGATATCATGCATTGATCTTATTCAAATTTTCCCAGTTTTACAAGCCTCTTTTTTCTTTGCTCTCCTGGGTTTGGCTGAGCCAAGTTAACCATACAGCACGATGCCTAAGAGTTCTAGAGTCCAGCTGCCTATGTGCAAACCCTCAGTTACTCTGTCTCTTTGATCTTCTGATCCTTCATCCATAAAATGGCAATAGGCCAGGCGCGATGGCTCATGTCTGTAATCCCAGTACTTTGGGAAGCCAAGGCGGGAGGGTCACTTGAGGCCAGGAGTTTGAGACTACCCTGGACAATACGGTGAGACCCATCCCTATTTTAAAAATAAAATAAATGGGAATATTAATAGTACCTATCCCATAAGGAATTGAATAAGATAATGCATATATTTTTAAAAAGAAAAGGCATAAGTGCCTGGCATATAAGAGTTCAATATAGGATCATTACTATTCATTTTATTATGATTAAGACCATCTCCAAACTCAGTAGAATAAACAAGGAAAGTTCAGATCACACCAATACAGAGATCATGAAAAGAGCCCAGAAAAAGGGTCATTCCTGAGGGTCACATGGGTCCCTGTGACCTCTCATCCTTAGGCAATTTCCATGTTTTTTAATCTTACAAAAATTTTCTCTAGAGGTGGGATCTCACTATGTTGCCCAAGCTGATCTCTATCTCCTGGTCTCAAGTGATCCTCCTGCCTTGGCCTCCCAAAGTGCTTAGATTACAGGCATGAGCCACTGCATCCAGCCCCAACAATTCTCTTTTGGCTTCACTCTCTCTCCGCTCCCTCCTTCTTGCAAAATTCAAGGAGACGGAAGGGCAGGACAATAGCCTCTCCCTGGGGAGAGGCTCCCATCACTAGTTTCAACGTGACAACCATCCTCTCCCACATATAGAGTTGTCAGCCTGCCCCAACATTCTCTAGCTCCAGGGTCTCCCTACAGACAGCCACACAGTCTGGGCCCAGTATTGCCTCCTCAAAGAGCTATGCCCCTTCCACTTCCATGCATTCATCCATCCAACCATGTGAATACTTACTGAAAAACAAATCTTACTGTTATTCTGGAAAATCACCATAAGACACTGTTTCACAATCACTAGACTGACAAAAGTCAGAAACCCTGACAATTCTGTCTCAGTAAGGATGTAGAATGAGGGCAATTCTAATACATTGCTGGCAGGAGTGCACATTTGCAAAGCGACTTAGGAGAGAAACTTTGCATTACCTCGTAAGTCTGAATATGTTCATGACCTTTGACATACCGCACAGGAGGCATCTATTAGTCTCTTTGCCATTTATATAATAAAATACTAGAGGACCCAAATGACCATTCACAGGAGAATAAACAAACAAAATGTGGTATTTTTATGCAATTAAACCTATAGAGCAGTGAAAATGAATGAACTAGTTACCCTTAAAACACAGATAAATCAAAAGGCCGGGTGCAATGGCTCATGCCTGTAATCCCAGCACTTTGGGAGGCCAAGGGGGTGCATATCATGAGGTCAGGAGTTCGAGACTAGCCTGGCCAACATGGTGAAACCTCGTCTCTACTAAAAATACAAAAATTAGCCAGGTGTGGTGGTGGGCGCCTATAATCCCAGCTATTCCGGAGGCTGAGGCAGGAGAATCGCTTCAACCTGGGAGACGGAGGTTGCAGTGAGCTGAGACTGCACCACTGCACTCCAGCCTGGGTGACAGAGCAAGACTCCATCTCGGACGGACACACACACACACACACACACGAGCACACGCGAATGAATCTCCTGACATAACACCAAAAGAAAAAAGCAAGCTGCACTAAAATCATGATAATTTACCACTTACAAGTGAAAATACCATGAAAAAGTGTCATATATTGTTTAGAAATACACCTAATAAAGGGATAAAAATGCCTAAGACCTATCTCATACCCTATATAAAAATTAACTCAAAATGAATCAAAGACTTAAATATAAGAGCCAAAAGTATAAAACTCTTAGAAGAAAAGATAAGTGTAAATCTTTGTGATCTTTGAATTAGACAATGGTTTCTTAGATATGACACTCAAAGCACAGGCAAAGAAAAAAATAAATTGGACTTAATCAAAATTTTAAAATATGTGCTTCAAAAGATACTGTCGAAAACCTGAAAAGACCACCCACAGAATGGGAGAAATTATTGGCCAATCACACACAAGGAAGGGTCTACTATCCTCAATAGATAAAGAACTCCTACAACCCAACAATAAAAAGACAAATAACTTATAAATAGGCAAAACATTTAAATAGACTCTTCTCCAAAGAAGATATACAAACTGCCAATAAACACATGAATAAATATGCAACATTATTAGGCATTAGGAAAATGCAAATCAAAACCACAGGGACCACCTAGGATGGCCATAATCAGACAAGTACAGTCGGCCCTCCATATCCATGGGTTCCACATCTGTGGATTCAACCAACTGCAGCTTGAAAATATTTGAAAAAAAAGTTTCATCTGTACTGAACATGTACAGACTTTTTTCCTTGTCGTTATTCCCTAAACAACACTGTGTAACAATTTACATTGTATTAGGTATTACCAGTGGCCCAGAGATGACATTTCTTTTTTTTTTTTGAGATGGAGTCTCACTCTGTCGCCCAGGCTGGAGTGCGGTGACACAATCTCAGTTCACTGTAACCTCTGCCTCCGGGGTTCAAGCAATTCTCCTGCCTCAGCCTCCCTGAATAGCTGGGACTATAGGCATGCGCCACCATACCTGGCTAATTTTTGTAGTTTTAGTAGAGACAGGGTTTTGCCATGTTGGCCAGGCTGGTCCCAAACTCCTGACCTCAGGCCTCCTAAAGTTCTGGGATTACAGGCGTGAGCCACCGCGCCCGACCTAGATGACTTAAAGTACATGGAAAGGACGGTGTGGTGGCTCTCACTTGTAGTCTCAGCTACTTGGGAAGCTGAGGCAGGAGGATCCCTGGAACCCAGGAGTTCGAGGCTGCAGTGAGCTATGATCACACCACTGCACTCCAGCCTGACAGAGACCTTGTCTCAAAATAATAAAAATAAATTTAAATGTAAAATAAAATAAAACAAAACAAAATTAAAGAGTAGACAAGAGGATGCACATAGGTTATAGGAAATACTACACCATTTTATATAAGGGACTTCAGTATCCTTGGATGTTGGTATCCATGGGAGGTCCTGGACCAATTCCCCACAGTGGGATGACTATTAGTGACGATGTAAAAATTGGAACTCTCATACAATTGCTGCCACTTTGAAAAACAGCAGTTCCTCAAAAAGATAAACATACTTATCATATGACTCAGCAATTCCACTGCTGGGTATCTACCCACAAAAACAGAAAACATCTACACAAAAACCTATACATGAATGTTCACAGCAGCATTATTATTATTGAGACAGGGTCTCGCTCTGTCGCCCAGGCAAGAGTGCAGTGGCACAACCACAGCTTCCTGCAGCCTTGACCTACCGGGCTCAAGTGATCCTCCCACTTCAGCCTCCCTAGTAACTAGAACCACAGATGCACGCCAGCATGCCCAGCTGATGTTTTTGTAGACATGTGCTCTCCCTATGTTGCCCAGGCTGGTCTTGGATTCCTCGGCTCAAGTGATCCTCCCACCTCGACCTCCCAAAGTGTTGAGATTACAAGCATGAGCCACCACTCCTGGCCATAGCAGCATTATTCTTAACGGCAAAAGTGGAAACAACCCAAATGTCTATCAACTGATGAGTGGACGAACAGAGTGTAACGTATCCCTACATTGGAAGACTATTCAGCCATATGAAGGAATGAAGTTCTGATCCATGCTACAACATGGATAAATCTTGCAAACATTATGCTAAGTCAAAGAAGCGAGTCACAAAAGGCTACAGATTGCAGGATTCCATTTACATGAAATGTCCAGAATAGGCAAACCCATAGAGAAAGAAGGTAAGTTACTGGTTGCCAGGGGCTGGGGAGAAGGAAAATTGGGGAGTAACTACTAATAGGGATGAGGTTTCTTTCTGAGGTGATGACAATGTTCTGGAATCAGACAGTGGTAATGGCTGTACAATCTTGTGAATATACCAAGAACCACTGAATTATATACCTTACGGGGGAATTTTATGGTGCATGAATTATATCTTAATAAACATTGCATAGGAATAATAAACACCAAATTCAGGAGAGTCTTTACCTCTTGGGTGGGGGGTGTCAGTCATGGAGGGAAACAAAAAGGTCTTTATATTAGCAATGTTTTATTTTGCAAGCAGGATGGTAGGTACACAGTTATTTGTTCTATTAATTTTTATACCTTTCTCACTGTTTTCATAATAAATAAAACGTAGAAGTCTTTACTGGGCATCAACCTGGATCAGGCACTGGGCTACCTCGGTGGTGCAATGGTGAGTCAAAACAGACCCATTCTGCCTAAAAGTAAGTGGATACATAAATACTTAACAAGTAGAGAAGAAGGTCTACAAGTAAGTTATCTCCCCTTTCTAGGCTTCTGTGTCCTCATGGATGAAATGAGAGCTGGACTAGGAACCTGTTAGTATAAGGTCTCTGAGAATCCTGGGGGCCTTGAAGTGTGTTTCCCCTTTTTCAGCCCACACACCTCCAAGAGTCATCAAGCACGACCAGGGCACAGACCCAAGAGCTGGCCCTGGTGCCATCAATCATCACAAGTGGGCCTAAGGCAAAGTCCAACTTCAATCAGTCTGTTTCTTCTCAGTAAAATGAAGAGAGTAACTTCTCCCATCCAGGATGACTGTGGGGGTGTAAATGAGATAACACATATAAAGTGTCAGGGACAGGCCTAGCACACAGTAAATCCTCAACACCTGGGACAGTCCTCACTTTGATTCCACAGGCATTTCCTGAGCAGCAATGCTGGGCCAGGCCCGTGCTAGGGGCTAGAAGAGAGGAATTCCACTCGGAATGGCCAAAGCAGTGGCCCCCAGCCAGGTGGGGAGACGGCCTCATAAACAACACTACCAGGCGGGGTGATGTCACCACTAAAAAGAGACAGGAGCCAGGTGCACAGACTCAGACCATGTATGATCCAGACCCTGGGGCTGACAGAGACATCCCAATCAAAAGGCACAGTCCAGACTTGGAGAGAGGGCCTCGTAGGGAGAAAGGTAAGGCACAAAGTTGGGGGACTGGCCTCCATTCACAGTGAAGTAAATCCCTCTATACCTTTTTCCACCTAATTCAGACTCAAATGTTCCCACAAACCCCAAGAACAGAGAATGCAATTGATTCAACAGTTAGCTTTGGGAAGTCTGAGCCCATGGCACATCCCAAGGTACATGTGTGGGAACACCATGGCTGACAGTGCTGCTGTGATCTTTGGCAAATCAGGATACCTCTTCAAGCCTTCACTTCCCCTGCTGTACAATGAGTGCTATAAAGATACTGACTTCATAGAGAGGTAAGGGAAAGTGAGATAATGGCTGTAAAGTCATTAACCAAGTACCTGGCGCTTGGCAACCAGATCAATAAACGGTAGTTCTTGTTAGGAAAAATAGATTTCACTTTGAAAGTGAGGAAAGTGGGATTCAGAATCCTGACTTCTCCACAGTCAGGATTCAAACTCAGGTTTGAGACACTAAAGGCTCAGGGCAAATCATCTCCCTCTGCTTCAGAATCTTCAGCAGATTCTCAATCATCCACTACATGGACTCCAACCTTGCCAGGGGGTGAGGATTCAACAAAGGTCTGGGGCCAGAAAGACCCTGGGCATGTTCCCCAATCCTAGGTTTCTTGATCTGAGATCCCCAAGGAAGCCTGAGAAGGTCTGTGAATTCCTCCACGAAGTTTATGCAAAATTTTGTGTCTAATGGAGATTCTCAGACAAGTCTATAACCTCAAACGTAACAAACCACATTGGCTTAGCATGGTTTCTTACCCCATGGAGATACGATTTCTAACTTGGAAGGCTGCAAGGGGATTAAATGAGGTAATTTGTGAGAAGTACTTGAAACATCCTCAGCTTTCACTAAAGGTTGGTTTCCTTCTCTTTCTCTCTCCCCAACCAATTTCCATCAGTTAGCAAATATTACTGAGCATCTGCCATGCAGCAGGCACTAGTCCAGGTACTGGGGGTAAAGTGGTGAACAAATATGGTCCCTGTTTTCATGGGGCTCACATTCTAGCAGAGGGAAACAGCAGACAAATAAAAGCGACAATTTCAGATACAAGTAACTGCTATGAAGAAGATACAAGGCCAGGTGCAGTGGCTCACACCTGTAATCCCAGCATTTTGGGAGGCCGAGGCAAGCAGATCACAAGGTCAGGAGTTTGAGACCTGCCTGACCAACATGGTGAAACCCTGTTTCTACTAAAAATACAAAAATTAGCCAGGTGTGGTGGCGTGCGCCTATAATCCCAGCTACTCAGGAGGCTGAGGCAGGAGAATCACTTGAACTCGGGAGTCCAAGGTTGCAGTGAGTTGAGATCATGCACTACACTCCAGCCTGGGTGACAGAGCAAGACTCCATTCCCCTCCCTGCCAAAAAAAAGAATATACAAAGGATAATGTGATACAGACTTAGGGGGTGGGGCAGCCTCCAAGGATGAAACATTTGAATGACCAAAGGAGCCAGTCATGCCAGGATTTTGGAAGAGAGCATCCAGGCAGAAGGAGCAGAAAAGGCAAAACCTCCCTGCAAAGTTCCTCAGTCAAGAGCCCTTCACTCCCAGTCCCACCACAAACTGGGTCACCTTGAACAAGTCACATAACTTCTGAGGCTCAGCTGCCACATCTACGAAATGGCAATAAAGACATCTTACCTGCCACAGTGTGAGGGGATTCAATCAAAGGGCTGCTAAGGTCTGGGGTCCTTCCCAAATCTCACCATAGACACCTGATACTCGTCATTTGGCACCCATCTTGGAAGAGGGGAACCTGCACAGAGAACCCTGGGTCATGTACCTGATTTTTAATTTCATGCTGCACTAGAAATAGCTTCTTTTGTTCCTGGTTGACCCAGTAGCCTCTTCCTGCCACCTGGGGCCTATTATAGTTAACAGCTGCTTCATATCCCCTCAGGTACAAAAGCCAACAAGGAAAGGACATCAGGAAACACTGTTCTGGGAATAAGCAGACACCTATCTGCCACCATCTCCCCCCACCCTGTGACCACACAGGGAAGACTGGAGGACTTAGCCCGCCCTGTAGTCAGATAATGTATATACTTTATTTAAAGAGTCGAAAGGGGCTGCCTGCAGTGGCTCATGCCTGTAATCCCAGCACTTTGGGAGGCTGAGGCAGGTGATTCACCTGAGCTCAGGAGTTCAAGACCAGCCTGGCCAACATGGTGAAACCCTGTCTCTACTAAAAATACAAAAATTAGCTGGGTGTGATGGTGGGCACCTGTAATCCCAGCTACTTGGGAGGCTGAGACAGGAGAATTGCTTGAACCTGGAAGGTGGAGGTTGCAGTGAGCCAAGATTATGCCATTGCACTCCAGCCTGGACAACAAGAGTGAAAACTCCATCTCAAAAAAAAAAAAAAAAGAGTCAAAAGGATCTTGGTCCCTGGGTTGGGTTGGGTTGAGCCACTCACTTAAGCTCAGCAGGAGTTCTCCTAAATTTCTCAAATCTGTTCCCTTCACTCCATCTCCACAGCCATTGCACTGGCTAAGACCTCATCATCTTACATTTTAACTCTCTCTCTGCTTTCTCTGGCCCGTCTCCCCACTTCCAAACCATTTGCCACGCTGTAACCAATGCCTAACACTGAAAACTGACCATGTCTTTCCCTTGCTTAAAGCCCTTAGACAGCTCCTGCTGCTCAGTGGAACTGGCATCCAAGGCTACCTCTCCAAGCCTAAGCCTCAAATCCTGTTGCAACCCTCAGGCGCTTCCTCATTATCCACACCAAACTCCTCAGAGTCTGTAAAACAAGCCGAGCAACTCTCAGAATTATATGCCTGTTTTCTTGCTGTTTTTTTGAAACAAGGTCTCACTCTGTTACCCAGGCTGGAGTGCAGCGGCGCGATCTCAGCTCACTACAGCCCCCGCCTCCCGAGCTCAAGGATTCTCCCGCCGCAGCCTCCCGAGCACGGCCCAATGCACCACGCTAATTTTTGTATTTTTAGTAGAGACGGGTTTTCACCATGTTTCAGCCTGGTCTCCAACTCCTGAGCTCAAGTGATCTACCTGCCTCGGCCTCCCAACGGGCTGGGATTATAGGCCTGAGCCACTGCGCCCAGATAGCCTTTGCTGTTTTTGTTCCTACACTTTGGAACACTGTCCCCATCCCAGCCTCTCACCTCTACCCCTACCTCCCTCACTACCTATACCTTCCCAACCATCCTTCAAGACCCCAAAAGCCATCCCCGATTCTTCCAGAAAAGCGCTTATTGCCTACCTTATCAGATTGAAAGCAGTGGCTGCGTCTTATTCATGGTTAATTCCCTACAACCTAGACTGATAAATTTCATTTAACTAAAATTCGTATCAGGTGTTTCGGTGTGATACGTATCAGGTGTGATAGGATTGCAGCCAAGCTTATCACAACCCAGAAGGAAGAAACAGGGAAGGCAATGGGGGCTGCCAAGCAGTGAGGTCGGGGTACGAATCATGAATCTGCATATTTTAAAAAATTGCCCCAGATCCTGATGTAAGAGGTACTGGAGTTTTTGAGAAACACAGGGTTACCTCAAAGAGTCCTAACTTCAGCATTACGGGAAAAATGAAAATCCATTCCTTTAGCCTGTTAAGACTTTTCCTGCTACTATCTCAAGTTAAAAAAATAAACAAAATTAGGGGGATTTTTCTGGGACCTGGCTGGGCTGGGAAACAAGGCTGGGTTCTAATACAGGTTCAACCCCTGATGTGCTATGGGCCCCTGCCCCTCCCTGGGGCCTCCATTACCACGGCCACCCCCACTCCTATCAACTGTGTGTCCCTGAGGTAGTGACTGTCCCACTCTGAGCATCAGTTTCCCCATCTTCCACAGGACGTCGCCGGCTCTGACGCTCTATGAGCTATGCATACCCGTAGCTCCCCGCCGACCCCGATGGTCCCCTCCCCTCCTTCCCAAGGTCCGTCCGCCAAGGTGCAGCCGACGCACTCCTAACGCCAAGGCCGCCCTCTCATCGACTGCCTCTTCCCGGCCACGGCTCGGCGCCACAGGTACAGATCTCTGTCCCCGCCCTGCTCTTTAAGCTCAGCCGGGGCGGTGCGCGCAAGCGCACTTGGACGCATCGCTAGCCCCGCCCACTGAGCCTGGGTAGCGGCGCGAGGGCCGAGAGAACCGTGCGCAGCAAGACGGCAAACGAGTAGGTTTGGGCGGCAACGGCGGCCGGCATGGGTCACGTTTCCTCGGGAGGAACGATGTGAGGAAGGGGTCGAGCGAGCGATTGGAACTCCGGAGGCCGGGAGATCTTGTGGCTGAAACCCTTCGCACGCGCGGAGAAACTAGTGTCCAGTGAGGGGGTTGGGCTGGTGCGCGTTGATCTCAGAATTTCCAGATCTCCTGCCTTTAGATCGGGCCCGTACTGGGGCCGGTGGGCCAGTGAGACTGGAGCAAGTTAGAACAACAACGGGAAGAGATTAGGACCAAACTTTGTCTAGGGTGGGAGGGACCGGGCCCGTGAAGTGGGGCCGGCCTGGGCAGCCTACCGTGTTGTTGCCTCGGGCCCCTTCCAAGCACTGGCTTAGTCCTGGGGATAAAGTTCGACCGGTTTCCTTGTGGGCGTTTTCAGGCTTTCGGTGATCTGGCCCGTCTGTCATTCATTCTTCATTCATTCATGTAATGAATGAATACAGTACTAATGAATGAATACAGTACGGCTAATACTAGGTAGAGAAGTGATGGAGACAAACACTCTTCCCACGGTACAGGGAAAAGTGATGGGCTGCAGAATGTAGAAGCCCGGGGCGGAGAACAGGGACGGCTTCCGAAACTAAATCGCAAACCCTGATCGGGAGTGGTGGGGAGAGTTCCAAAGAGAAGACAGCACGTGCCAAGGCCTGGAAGGGGGACAGAGGCTGACGCATCCTGGTCGCTGAAGATGCCTCACTCTGAATCTGTTTGGTGCCCAAGGAAGAGATGACAGTGGCCGGGGCTAGGCTACAAACACTGGAAATGGAGATAAAACAAAGAATTCAAAGTACTATATGCTTAGGCAGCAACATCCATAGGATTTGGGGAAAATGAGATGTAGGAAAGAAGTACTCAAGGCTTGGGTACCTGGGTGGAGCTCATCAGAGGAGAAGCAGATTTGTGGGAGACAACAACAATTCTATTCTGGTTGTGTGGAGACTCCTGGGAAGCAATTGGATATTCTAGTTTGAAGGTAGGAAAGTATTGCTGTGAAGATGTAGATTTGAATGTCATCAGCAAAACAGAAATAAAGCCAAGGAAGGATAGTGAGACGGAGTTTCGCTCTTGTTGTCCAGGCTGGAGTGCAGTAACTTGATCTTGGCTCACTACAGCCTCCACCTCCCGGTTCAAGCTATTCTCCTTCAGCCTCTAGAGTAGCTGGGATTATAGGCATGTGCCACCACACCCGGCTAAATTTTTTTTTTTCTTTTCTTTTTTTTTTTTTTAGATGGATTCTTGCTCTGTAGCCCAGGCTGGAGTGCAGTGGCACAATCTCCTCTCACGGCAACCTCCACCTCCCAGGTCCCGGTTCAAGCAGTTCTCCTACCTCAGCCTCCCAAGTAGCTGAAATTACAGGCACGAGCCACCATGCCCAGCTAATTTTTGTATTTTTTAGTAGAGACAGGGTTTCTCCATGTTGGTTAGGCTGGTCTCGAACTCCAGACCTCAGGTGATCCACCCTCCTCGGCCTCCCAAAGTGCTGGGATTACAGGTGTGAGCCACTGCGCTCTGTCTATGGTGATTATTTTTATGTCTTAACTTTCTTCATGTCCCTGGGACCTAGTCAGGGCCTGGCATTAGATGCAAATCAATGTTTACCAACTAAATAAAAGCCCAACAGCAAACAGAGATGTTGGAATTCCAAAGTTGTGGAAAGACGGGGGCTCATGGAGGGTTTCATTGCTCTAATATCAAGGTAATGTGCTCTTGTCCTTGCTCTGCCACTGGGCTGCTGTGTGACTGACAAGTCTCCTACCTATAAAGTCAGTACAGCCAAAAAATGGTGCCATGTATAGAGCTTCAAACACTGCTGAGAAATTTCACACAGATTTTTCTCTTTTAATCCACACAGTGTCTTCCAGGTCTAGACACTGTTTCTGATTAAAAAAAAAAGAAAAAAAAATCCACACAGTGATTTTAAAAGGGAATTCATATTATTATGGACTCAAACCCAGGTCTGTCTGACTTGAGCCTTGTTCTTTACTATGACTGCCCTCATCCATGTCTCACTCAACAGCGATATTATCAGGACCCTCTTGAGTTCACGTGTGCATTCTTTCAAAGCATTGCGCTGAGGCTGGCACTTTCATAATTGGTCTGGCACTAGCTCTGTCATGGGGAGAGGGGGACAGAGTTGAATGTGATGGAGATTTCCTATCATTCTCTCTCTTCCTGGGGACCACTGAGTTGGGCAGCCATGTTCTATTAAATGACAATAGGGCAGAACAAAATTAATGACTATGTTTCCAGATTTTTATCCAGGTCTTAAACTCTTGAGGCCTGCTTCAAAATGAATGAGTATCAGGCTGTGAGTTTGTACATGTCTGTGTGTCTCTGGGCAACCAGTCAGATAACCCCTCCCATTACATTGGACACTTGGGTTTCAGCAATTTCCGTCTTCCTAATGTGATTTCTCAAAAATATGTTCTGTCTTTTGGTGCTGCGATGATAAATGTCCATACATGGAATGTAATCACTTCCTGTTACTAAGTTTGCTTCTGGATAGTATAAGGGAAGAGTTCACTTTATTTGCATTTTAGGCTATTCCACAAAGAGCTCCCTCCCCCTTCCTATGTAATTTATTCGAGATCTGCTGACATGAGTTGTTGGAGCTTGAAGGGAAATTAATAATGTACAGCAGTGGCTCCTATCCCAGGAAAACTTGTTAAAAATACAAAGCCTCTGTTGGGTGCGGTGGCTGATGCCTGCAATCCCAGCACTTTGGGAGGCCGAAGCGGGTGGGTCACCTGAGGCCAAGAGTTTGAGACTGGCCTGGCCAATATGGTGAAATCTCATCTCTACTAAAAATACAAAAATTAGTTGTGCATGGTGGTGCGCACCTGTAGTCCTAGCTACTCAGGGAGGCTGAGGCAGGAGAATCACTTGAACCCAGGAGGCGGAGGTTGCAATGAGCCAAGATTGTGCCACTGCACTCCAGCCTGGGTGACAGAGGGAGACTCCACCTTAAAAAAAACAAAAATTGACAACAAACTGGTAAAAAACATAAAAATAGAAATAAATAAATAAATAAGATACAAAGCCTCAACCCATCCTTTCCTTCAGGCCTTTTGAATCAGAAACTCTGGGATGGGGCCCAGGAATCTGTATTCTTTCCCAAACTTTCCAGAATGTTCAGCCAGGTTTGGAAACTACTGATATACCCCATCCTTCTTGTTTCACAGTTAGGGAATCCGTAGCTCTGGGAGGGGAAGGAACTTGTTTCAGTCACATCTGATATTAGTGCCTCTTTCTCCAATGAAGAGCATTGGTGTGGGAGTCCAGAGACATGGGTTAAGTCCAGGCTATACCAGTCATCACCCAGGGCAAGTCATTTCACCTCTCCAAGCCTCTGCTTCCTTACTGTGAGAATAATGTCATTGTGTTAGGAATCAAAAGAGAGAGTAGCAATGGAAATGCTTTGTCAAGCTTTCTGTTCTGTGCACGTGAAAGTTGCTAAGAGCTAGAACCAGCCAGTGTTCACTCCTGTGTACCACACTGTTCCCTTCCAACAGAGGTCAGGTCCTTCTGTGTTGGGGGTGACCGCCAGCCAGTTTCGGTGGTTGCGGGGCTACAGGCCATCTGTCACCAAGCTCTCTTCTCTCCATCTTTTGCAGGTGTTGGGATGGCCACCAACTGGGGGAGCATCTTGCAAGATGAGCAGCAGCTAGAGGAGCTGGCACAGCAGGCCGTGGACCGGGCCCTGGCTGAGGGAGTGTTGCTGAGGACCTCACAGGAGCCCACTTCCTCGGATGTAAGCCCCCAGCTCCTCCCCACAGCATTCACCATTGCCCACTGTCTGGCCCTGGCCAGGCTGGGGATCGCTCCTTTGCATCAGGGACCACATCTCTTTAGCTTTATTTCTTTCAGTAACTAAAATTGATCTCTAGAAGTAGAAAGTAAAAAAGCAGCATGATGGAGTAATCAAATTTAAATATGGTGTTTGAAGTGTGACTTAGACAAGTTACTTAACCCCTCTCAGCTGCAGTTTCTTCAGATATAAAAATGGAACAATAATAGAAACATCCTCACTGGTTTGGTAAGAGAATTAGAGGATAATTCACGTAAAGCACTTTGCCCAGTGAGCTATTATTGAAGACCCCCATGATCAGAAAGACAAGACTCTACTTTTTCTGTAATTGTTTGTGATTATATACTTTCAAGTGTTTCTCTGTGCATTTATATACATAGGTATGTATATACAGAAATATGTCTTTTTAAAAAATTAAATTGGATCATATATATTATTCTATAATATGTTTTGTTTTTTTCTTTACAGTCTGTCTTAGAACTTTCCTTTTTTTTTTTTTTTTTTTTTCCTGAGGTGGAGTTTCGCCTTTGTTGCCCAGGCTGGAGTGCAATGGCATGATCTCGACTCACCACAACCTCTGCCTTCCAGGTTCAAGTGATTCTCCTTCCTCAACCTCCCAGTAGCTGGGAATACAGGCACCTGCCACCACCCGGCTAATTTTGTATTTTTAGTAGAAACAGGGTTTCTCCATGTTGGTCAGGCTGGTCTCGAACTTCTGACCTCAAGCCACCGTGCCCGGCCTTAGAATTTCTAATGCCTTCCATTAGGGTCAACTTTATTCTGAGGCATAGTATTCCAGATGTGGGCGTATCACAGTTTAGCTTTCCTCTACTGATGTCTATTGAGGTGATTTCTAATGTCTTTATGACCATAAATAGCACTCTAGGGAACATCCATGCGTATGTCTGTTGGGGCACCTGTGTGAGTGTTCTCCAGGGTCAACACACGCAAGTAGAACTGCCCAGTCCAGACCACATCTTTTTAAAATTTCTTACTTGGGAAAAATAAATAAAAAGCTTTTTTAAATTTGCTGACTAGATAAGACATTTTCATAGTTCAAATTCAAAGGGCACAAAGCCTGTGTTTAGGTGTTCTTGTTTATTCTTTCAGATGGTTTATTCATAACAAGTAACTAATAACAAGTAAATATATTCCTTGGGGCTTTGCTCTGTTGCCCAGGCTGGAGGGTAGTGGTCCAATCTCAGCTCTCTGCAACCTCTGCCTCCTGGGTTCGAGCAATTCTCCCACCTCAGCCACCTGAGTAGCTGGGACTACAAGCGTGCACCACCACACCTGGCTAATTTTTTTTTTTTAGTGACAGGATTTCACCATGTTGTCCAGGCTGGTCTCAAACTCCTGACTTCAAGTGAGCCACCGGCCTCTGCCCCGCAAAAATGCTGGATTACAGGTGTGAGTCACCATACCCAGCCTCCTTTTTACACAGAGAAGCATACTAGACAAGCTCTTCTGTACCTTGCCTTTTTTTTTTAACTTAACAGTACACCTTAATATCATTCATATTGGTGACTAAAGAGCTGCCAACATCTTTTCTTTTTTTAGCCAGCCCCATTCTTTTTTGTCTCTGTGTGCCCATAACCTAATACAGGCCTGCTGGAGTCCATACTCAGTAAGTGTTTGCTAAGGCCCAAGTAAATGACAATGTCTGTCACCTAAGCCAGACTGATGGTATGGAATAGAACCTAGATTTTGTGAATTACTTGTATGAATGTAAGATGAAGTGTTTTCCCTTCGAAGCTTTTATTTCTTCTGCTAATCTACAGGGACTGTGTGAAGATCCAGTACTTGGTCTTTCTGGGAGCTAATGGAGCCTACAAAAGGCACAATCCACAGTGAGATTTCTAATCCAGAAAAAAGTCAGAAAATGCATGCGTGCGTGCAGGGGTGTGTGTGTGTGTGTGTGTGTGTGTGTGTGTGTGATTTTACTCCAAATCTTTACTATTCTTTGCCAAATACCTGCTCTATGCCAGGCCATTCTAGGCACTGAGGATAGAGAGGTGAGTCAGCCAGAGCCCTGGTCTCTAGAGGTGCTGGTCTAGTTAGAGAACATATCATAAAATGAAATTGAATAATGTCAGCTCTATCAGGAAACATAGGCAGTCTGCTACACAATGTTAACTATCATTTATTGAGTATTTACGATGTGCCAGGCATTCTTCTAAACACTTTGGAATCAGTGACTCCTCACCACAACAGAGATAAGGAAACCGAAGCCCAGAGAGGCTAAGTACCCTACCTGAGGTCATTTAAATGGTAAAATATTGGCAGAGCCAGAATATAAACCCAAACAATTTGGCTCCTGAGTCCATGCTCGGAACATCCATGCTCTTTTTCCTCTCCTGAGGTACTATATAGGACACCGGGAAGAAAGAGTAATTCATTATGATTAGATGATTGAGATGGAAGGTGGTATTTGAACTAGACCTTAAAAGACAAATAGGAAAAAGGAACAACATAATAAAGACCCAAAAGTAGGAAAAGGCAAAAAAAAAAAAAAAAAAAAGTTGAAGAGAATGCAGCTGAAATTCAGGGCGCATAAGTGGATGTAGTGGGAAAGAAGGAAGGCCAATGTCAGATAGCCAAAGGGCCTTAGGTACTGGGTGGAGGAGTGTGAACTTTATCCTGTAGATTAGAGCTGTAAACCAGCCGTATCCAGGCTGAATATCTGGCTCCTGCAGTGTCTGGGGAGTTAGCTCATTTTTTTGCAATAGGTAATACATTAAAATACATTTGAACAGGGTGCAAAATTCAAAAGGGTATTCAGTACAAACTAAGTCCCCTCCCTCCAGCCACTGTTGCCCTGACCAGGGGCAAGCATTGTTAACAGTTTTTTTCACCAGAGTATTTTTAAAAAGTCAGAGCCAACATTAAAAAAAAAAACATGAAATTAAAAAAAAATTCTAGCAATGCAACTTGTCTTGAAAAATTATATCATCTGGCAACCCTGGCCTACTTTCCTGTATGGCAATTGGCTAGAGCAGAGTTCTGGCTGCCCCCTTTAGGGAAGATGCAAGTCCTTCTTTTTGCCACAATTCCTGTCACTCCCTGTTGCTTACCTGGCTTCAAAGCAGAATTTTGTCATGCACATGCTACAGCTTTTTTAAAATAGTGGAATAATTTTTGTTTTGTTTTGAGATGGAGTCTCACTCTGTCACCAGGCTAAAGTGCAGTTGCATGATCTCGGCTCACTGCAACCTCCACCTCCCAAGGTTCAAGCCATTCTCCTGCCTCAGCCTCCCAACTAGCTGGGACTACAGGTGCAAGTCACCACACTCAGCTAATTTTTGTATTTTTAGTAGAGACGGGGTTTAACTATGTTGGCCAGGATGGTCTTGATCTCTGACCTTGTGATCTGCCTGCCTCAGCCTCCCAAAGCGCTGGGATTATAGGCATGAGCCACTGCACTAGGCCAATAATGTTATTTGATGTTCGTGTCTCTATCAAAAGTAAGAATATTGTGTGTTTCAGCATTTAGCCTGTAGATAGCAGAGAATAGCTATATACAATTGATACTAAATTCAGGAGGGCATAACGAGTCCTGGGACAGAGGCAGAGAGAAGTCTTAGCAGAAAAACTCTTTGAGTTTCTCAGGCCAAGATGAGACTTGTTGTGGGCAGCAGAGTTCTATGTGTTAAAGCCAAGGAGATGCTCCTGTAGTCATCACATAGGTACTCAGGATATTAGGTCAGTCCTTATGTAATCTGCAGTAATTCCCATTCTAACTCTTAAAGGCTTCAGGCTGAATAAACCTTATTCTCACAAACAGCCTTCCTCAGTTTTATCTTAAAACATTCTGAGGCTGGGGTGGTGGTGCATACCTGTAGTCTCGGCTACTTGGGAGGCTGAGGCAGGAGGATTGCTTGAGCCCAGGAGTTTGAGTCTATAGTACACTATGATGGCACCTGTGAATGGCCATTCCAGTCTGGGCAACATAGAAAGACCCCATTCAAAAAAAAAAAAAAAGATGCTGGGAAGGGTAATTTAGGAATTATCTACCAAAATTTAAAATGGATTTACTTGAATTACCTGATATTTTTACTTTTAGAAATTTAGAATATATGGACTTTCACATATACAAAATACCTAGAATGCGTATTTCTAGGATACCCATTGAAACATTAATGGTAATGGGGAAATAAACTACCTATATAGTAGATTCAATAAATTATGGTATATACAAAGAGTGGAATACTCTGCAGCAACTAAAAATAATAATGAAAATGCTGTATTTGAACATATAAGGAAATATTTTAAAAGCACAATGTAGTATAGTTTGCTGTGGGAGTGAAAAAGGAGAAAATATATATGTACACATATATGTCAATATAAAGATGACTAGAAGGTTGTGTGAGACACTAATCTGTCATTTGCCTCTGGGGAGGAGAACTGGTGGCTGGGACCCAGTCTTTTCCCCAGGAGACTGGAATGAGAGTGAGACATACTTCTCACTATGTATTCTTATGTTTCTTTTGAATTTTGTATCATGTATTTATATTATCTGTTAAAAAAGTAATATTTTGTCTGGGCATGGTGGCTCACGCCTGTAATCCCAACAATTTGGAAGGCCAAGGCAGTGAAATCCACAACACAGTGAAATTCACAACACAGTGAAATCCCCATCTTTACTAAAATAAAAATTAGCTAGATGTGGTGGCACACACCTGTAGTCTCAGCTACTTGGGAAGCTGAGGCAAGAGAATTGCTTGAACCTGGGAGGTGGAGGTTGCAAAGAGAGATTGCACCACTGCACTCCAGCCTGGGTAACACAGCAAAACGTCATCTCGAAAAAAACATAGTACTTTTAAAATAAATATATAAATATCAAGTTATAACACCATAAACTTATACTACCCTAATGACAAACTGATATTAACTCAAAGGTTAAACTCAGGAATGCTTCATAATACAAGTCACAAGATTTTCTTTTCATCTCTTACCCAAGGTCTAGTTCAGTTGTTGGCCGGGATCTCAGAATGCACTTTCCCTTCTAGAATCAGTGTCTTGAATGGTATTTGGGTTTCTTGTCAATGTTAAAGTCCAAAGAATGCAGAATGCAGCTGAACTTAGAGCCTGTTAACCTGAGTCGCCATCTCTAACATTGGTGGGAAAAAACACTCCTTGCTTCTACTAAGGGAACCAGAGTTCACTTTCTTATTCTTTTTTTTTAAACATTTGTCCCACTCAGTAACCGAATCAAAATCAAAAGCCGAGGGGACTGGAGTGTGAGCTCCTGTTGCATGGAGGGGCCTGGGCTGGAACATCAACTAGCAAGGAGCTAGTTGTATATGTGTGTGTGTGTGTGTGTGTGTGTGTGTGTGTGTGTGTGTGTGTGTGTTGTTTATTAACTATCCTGTTTCAAATCCCAGCACCACTTACTAGCTGAATATAATTTTGGGTCTGTTAACCTGTCTCAGGTCCCTTCTCTGTTAAGTGTGGATAATAATAGTATCTATAATCCCAGCACTTTGGGAGGCTGAGGTGGGTGGATTACCTGAGATCAGAAGTTCAAGACCAGCCTGGCCAATATGGCGAAACCCTGTCTCTACTAAAAATATAAAAATTAGTCAGGCATGATGGCGCATATCTGTAATTACAGCTAATCAGGAGGCTGAGGCAGGAGAATCACTTGAGCCCAGGAGGTGGAGGCTGCAGTGAGCTGAGATCGCGCCACTGCACTCCAGCCTGGGTAGCCAAGTGGGACTCTGTCTCCAAAAAAATAAAAATTAAAAATCAATAAGAGTATCTTCCTCACAGGGCTAAATGATGAACCTATGTAAAGTGTTTAAAATAGTACCTTGCCTGTAGTAAATGCTCAATAACTTTTTGTGGGTTTCTTTTTGTTATTTGCTTTTTGTTTTTTTGCCTCTCTCTCTTTAATATGTAGAGATAAACTATCACAGAATCTGAAAGCTCTCTTTGTACCGCTCTTCCCCTTCTGCTCCTCCCGAGGTAACCACTAATCTACAGTTAGTGTGTCCTCAGTAAATGTAGGCCAGACTTTCCATAGGGTTACATTTGTAAGACAGCCTGTTCACAGGCGTTCTGTGCTTGTCCCATTCTCTCTTCTTGATCACAGGTGGTGAGCTATGCCCCATTCACACTCTTCCCTTCACCGGTGCCCAGTGCCCTGCTGGAGCAAGCCTATGCTGTGCAGATGGACTTCAACCTGCTAGTGGATGCTGTCAGCCAGAACGCTGCCTTCCTGGAGCAAACTCTCTCCAGGTAGGAGACAGTGAAGCATGGGGGGCTAGGAGCTGCTAGAACCAAGGAACTGGTAATGGTGGAGCCATGAGGTGTTACTGTGTCAGCTCACTGGGTGGGACAGAGGAAAGGTACCCACCAAGAACAAAAAGTCATAGGAGTCAGGAAAGCTGGCTTCTAATCCTGGCTCAACCAGTTATTTATATGGTCTCAGGCAACTCCCTTTCCTTTTCTGGGCCTAAGGTTTCTTTATCTTAAAAATGGAAAGACTGGCTTAAATCCAAGATCCCTTTCATTGTTGACATTTTGTAATCCGTGACACCCTACTTTGAAGACTGATATTTCTATTTGGAACTAGGGAAAGTCAGCCTAGTTTTGGAGAAAAACAGAGGTAGAGAAGGTTCTTGGGTTTAAAGTCAGATTTTCTACTTCTCCTAAGCAGCAACCCTTTCTTGTCACCTCAGGCCTCATCGTTGGGTGGGATGGGGTGCCACATTCAGGGCATGAGGAAGCAACCTCTGAAATGGCTCAGTCCATCCACCCTTCTCTGTCTCTTTCCCTTGATCTTTTTTTTTTTTTCCTTCAGATTCTGGGGCAATTTATTAAAATGTCTTAATTTATTTTAGAATTAAAATATAAATAGGCTGGCATGGTGGCTCATCCCTGTAATCCCAGCACTTTGGGAGGCTGAGGTGGGTGGATCACTTGAGGTGAGGAGTTCGAGACCAGCCTGGCCAACATGGTGAAACCCTACCTCTACTAAAAATATAAAAAATTAGCTGCGTGTGGTGGTGGGCACCTGTAATCCCAGCTACTTGGGAAGCTAAGGCAGGAGAATTACTTGAACACAGGAGGCAGAGGCTGTAGTGAGCTGAGATCACGACACTGTACTCCAGCCTGGGTGACAGAGCGAGACTCCATCTCAAAAATATATATATATATTTTTTATTATATATAATATATATTTTTATATATTCATTTTATAATTAAATATCTATACATATTATGCTAGATGTGTATATACTGTACAGGTTGAGCATCCCTAATCCAAAAATCCAAAACCGGAAAGGCTCCAAAATTCAAAACTTGTTGAACACCACATGATTCTACCAGTGGAAAATGCCACACCTGATGTCATGTGACACGTGCAGTCAAAACGCAGTCAAAAGTTTGTTTCATGCACAAAACTATTTAAAATATTGTGTAAAATAATCTTCAGGCTATGGGTATAAGGTATATATGAAATAAATGAATTTTGTGTTTAGACTTGAGTCCCATCCCCAAGATATCTCATTACATATATGCAAATCTTCCAAAATCTGAAAGACTTCCGGTCCTAAGCATTTTGGATAAGGGGTATTCAACCTGTAATTGGATGTCTTTGATTAATTTTTCAACAGAAACAACTATTTTGTTAGAGACAAAATCTTTTAAAAATTTTGGGTGAATATGAGAAGGGGTCATAATGGTAAGAAGCTTGGAAACCATTGACTTGTAGCCAAAAATCCAATGAGTCATGAATGTATGAATCTCCCCACCACCTTCCCCCTGAGCTGTTTTTCCTGGAATGGGGCCAGCTTTGTACTTGCAATCTTGGATCGGGAAACATGAGCAGCCTAGCTCATGACCTTTACCCTAATGATACAATTATGTAGGAGACCTGCAGCTCATACCTGCAACCCCTGCCTTCTCTGTTCCTGTCTCCTCTCATACACATACAAACCGTAGTTCCTAAGGGAGAAGAGCCTCTACCACACATGAAGGAGAGAACCTCTTCAGAAAAAGGGAAGTGTGCAGAATCCACCCTGAAGCTCAAAGGGCAATACATGTGATGTTAATTACTTGCAGATTTTTTCTTCCTGTGGCTCTTCTTGAAGCTCCAGAAAACCATGCTGGATGGGCCCCTAACACATGTCACGTCATGGCAATACACTGGGCTATGACAATGAGCCTGCATAGAGACAGCCACTACCTTCATGATGTTTATAGTCAAACAGGAGAGATGACACTAATCATCACACAAATAAAATTTAAAATTACAACTGCAGTCAGTGCTATAAAGGAATGGTTCTTAGTTCTATGAGAACACATAGCAGGGGGATCTGACCCAGATAGGGAAGGCTTCCCTGAGGAAATCACATCATAGGAGGACTAGTTGAAAAAAAAAAAAAGCAACAGGATATTTAGCTTGGGTCAGAAAAGTCTTATTGGTACACAGGGCATAACTGCTGTCTTCTAATCTCTGAGGGCTGCTATGGAGAAGAAGGAGAAGGCTTGGCTTGGGAGTTCCCAGAGTGTAGGAAAAGCTATGGAGAGTTAGTATTAGGTCAACCAGAAGGCTTGCCAACCATCAGAGCTATTCAAGTGTAGAATAGGTATATCATGTCATTTTTTAACTCTTCTTTGGAGCAGTACGTTCAGTTTTTTTAATGTAATATCTTATTGACTTTTTACCACAACCCTATGATATAAATATAATTATCTTCCCTCTGTTTTATAAATCAGGAAACTGAGACACAGAGAGGTGAAATGATTCCCTGAGGTTGCCTATTAGTGAGTGGTAGAGTGGGATTTAAACCCAGGTCTAGAGCTGGGTTCTTAGCCACTGTTCTCTGCCAGATTGGGGTGGACATTCAAGTTTGGCCAGTAGACTCAGAGGAATCAGGAGTCAATGAGTGGGCATGGGATTCTTTGACGTTTTATGTCCAATTAAGCCTGCAAAATGTTGTTTCTTCCTCCAGCACCATCAAACAGGATGATTTTACCGCTCGTCTCTTTGATATCCACAAGCAAGTCCTAAAAGAGGGCATTGCCCAGGTAACCATTCCCAGTCCTATTCCAGTCTGGAACCTACCCCTCCCATCTCTGTTTGTTTTTTGTTTTGCTAGAAGAATCTGGTCCAGACCCTCACCTCATGGGAATCTGCCTCTCACTGGTCCCCACTGGGTTTATCCCAGTGACCAATTCTAGGATGACCAGAAGAATGATCCCACTGGGCTGGGGAGTGTTCGCTGGTGCCTCTGATCTCTACGTAGAGTTCATGGTACCTATCTGCTCTGTGGCTAGGTCCTCAGAGACAGCCCCTGGGCAGATATTGTCAGCTTTCAGTTTTCCCCACAGACTGTGTTCCTGGGCCTGAACCGCTCAGACTACATGTTCCAGCGCAGCGCAGATGGCTCCCCAGTCTTGAAACAGATTGAAATCAACACCATCTCTGCCAGCTTTGGGGGCCTGGCCTCCCGGACCCCAGCTGTGCACCGGTGGGTCCCTTGGGCAGCCCCAGGCATACTTGTGGGGTGACATCCTGATGGGTCTCCAGTCACTGGCTAAGCCAGGGAACTCCAGGGAACTCCACCTATGACTTGTGTTATTCTATTGTGTAAAATAATGCTTTCCTGGGCCCTGGGTCACATGTTGCCCCAGCCACCCCCACAGCAGTTTCCACTTGTAGTTAGATCCTTGGTTTGTCATGGAGAAAAGGGACCTCATGGCTCATCTAGTCCTGTCCCTTCATTGTACAAGCAGAAGAAACAATATCTTGAGAGCCCCAGAGAGAAGAATGCAGGAACTTCTACCTGGGGCATGGGCCTAGTAGCATCCATTTCTAGCCAGCAGTGATGTTCCAAGTTGCAGTGATTTTAGATGGTCTGCGCAGGGTTCCAGACAGTGCCTGGAGGCCCAGGGTAAGGGGCTCCAGCTCACTGGGAGGCTGGGGTAGATTGGGGAGGGGACAGAGGCTCTCAGGTCTCCTCTAGACATGTACATCAAGGGCCAGGGTTAGAGCAGCCCAGCATATTCCAACCTGAAGTGGATCCTCCAGGAATGTGATGGTAGGATGCTTTTTAGTGCTCAAATGATGCTCAGAGTCATGTTGTATCTATGAGGTCATAGGAAGAGGGGTCTTCCAGGTCCATCCAATTACTGAACAGTCATCTCTCTTCCAACAGACATGTTCTCAGTGTCCTGAGTAAGACAAAAGAAGCTGCCAAGATCCTCTCTAATAATCCCAGCAAGGGACTGGCCCTGGGAATTGCCAAAGCCTGGGAGCTCTACGGCTCAGCTAGGTAAGGGTGTGAAAAGGTAGCAGCAGGATCCTGCTTTAGTTTCAGCATTCACGGGTGTAGCAACTTCTTTTTTTGCCTGCCATCATTAGAGAATAAGGGGATTTTTCTAGGAATAGAAACTTACACGTTTACATGCCAAAATTATTTTAAGACTTCCTTCTTAAATAAGAGATGCTATGATTTAACTTTTTCTTATTGACTGGAAGTCATCATTATGACTGTCAACAATTACAGCTTGCTGAAATATAGCAATGCTACCTAGAATTAGAGAGGCATGCAAGGCTGTTTGCCCGCACTCATAGGTTTGACTGCTAGACTTTAAGTTCTCATTCATTTTCTTTTTCCTTTTTTTGAGATAGAGTCTCACTGTGTTGCCCAGGCTGGAATACAGTGGCGTTATCTCGGCTCACTGCAACCTCCACCTCCTGGGTTCAAGCGATTCTCCTGCCTCAGCCTCCTGAGTAGCTGGGACTACAGGCGCACGCCACCACACCTGGCTAATTTTTATATTTTTTAGTGGAGACGGGGTTTCACTATATTAGCCAGGCTGGTCTCGAACTCCTGACCTCGTGATCCACCCGCCTAGGCCTCCCAAAGTGCTGGGAATATAGGCGTTAGCCACCATGCCCAGCCAATTTTTGTATTTTTTAGTAGAGATGCGGTTTCACCATGTTGGCCAGGCTGGTCTTGAACTCCTGACCTCATGATCGCCCGCCTCAGCCTACCAAAGTGCTGGGATTACAGGCGTGAGCCACCTCACCCAGCCTCTCATTCATTTTCTTCGTAGTTTTCTTGTCCATTTCCCAATTCTCAGCTCTTACTTTTGACTGCTGTCAGTATGCTTGAACTTGGAATCCTCCACTCCCATGCCTAAGCCTCCCTTCTGATTTACCATGGTTTGGGAAAGCAAATGATCCAAATTGTTCTGAATGGGTCTGAAGAGTGTGAGGGCCTCTTTGATGAGTAAATGCATAAGCTTTGACTAAGGAATTTTATGATATCCTTTTTAACTGCTTAGAGGCATTTTTTGCTTTCTTTCTATTTCTCAAATGTTTTCCAGATGTGTGAAGATGTTAGGTAAGTGATTTTCAGATCATCGAGGGGCCGTTATACTAACAGTTATTGCAATGTTAATATGGCATTAATAGTCCTTAATGTATACTTACTAGTGCCACACCTTGTGCTAAGCTCTGTACATACAGGATCTCATCGAATTCTCATAATAAGCTCTCTGAGGTCGATACTGTTCAACTTCCTCAGTTTATAGAGGAGGAAACTGAGGTCCTGAGAACTGACCTCAGGACTGTTCAAGGTTAAGTGATGAGTTGGTGACAGATACCAAAGTCTACCTCCCTCCAAAACCTGCACTCTTAATCATGCTCTTACCTCCAAGAGAGCCTCTCTGTCCTTGCTAAGTCTCACTAACACTTAAGAAACCTCAGACTCTAAGCATTTAGAAATTGTCAGACAAATATTCTTTCAAGTATATTGACTAGGTTGTATTTTAAGAGAGGGAAGCCAGGGAATGGGTCAGCTAGGGAACTGCTGACAGACAAACACTGCAGAGGGTTTTGCCTGCCAGCCTGTCAATAACATGGACAGAAAATACTTGTGTGTCCAGAGTTAGGCACTGGTATGTAGGAGTTATGTGGCACCTGAACCAGAACTGGCTTCCCCCATTGTGAGAGTGAGACAGGCTCTTCTGCTGACCTAGCACATAACCTTGGCAAGTTAGTTCTTTTCTTCTCTGAGCTTCAGTTTCCTCATTTGTAAAACAGGAGTAATAATAATACCTAAAAGGGTGTGAGAATTAAATTAGATCATCGATCTGAAAAATGTTTTTAAAAACTCTGTGTGGATCATTATATGGTACTTTGAATAATAATAATAGGCCAGGCATGGTGGCTCATGCCTCTAATCCCAGCTCTTTGGGAGGTCAGGAGTTCAAGGCCAGCCTGGCCAACATGGCGAAACACTGTCTCTATGAAAAATACAAAAATTAGCCAGACATCATTTGTATTTGTGTAGTTTGTATTAGTTTTAATTCATACAAGAGCAAACTGAGGCTCAGAGAGTTTGAATAACTTGCCCAAAATTACACAACTGGTAAGTATAGAATTCATCTGCCCCTAAAGCCTGGGTTCTTTCTACTTCCCTGTTCTACCTCTAAGAGATATGGTTCCATAGTATTGACTGAAAAACTGCATTGGTAGAGCAGATGAATTTTCATCAATTATCTCATGATTTTTAAAATTTAAAAAATTTTTTTAAAAATGGAATTCTGCAAAATGAATTATGATTTCAATTTAGACAAACTCTGAAAGCATAGGGCCTGTGGTTAGAATGAGTAGAATAAGAAAAGAGGATTCCTGGTGATAAAAGGTTGGGAACTGTGATCTTTTTAACACCGTTATTTTATAGATGGGAAAACCAGGGCCCAAGGAATGAAATTGCCTTACCCAAGTCAATTATCAAGACATACTACAAGTCACTGGCAGAGCCAGCACTAGCACTCAGGGGTCCTCATCCCCAACCAGCATGCTATTGTCAGGTCACCTTCCTTAACTGACAACTTTCCTAGTCCCACTAGGAAACAGACTGCTCAGAACTAAAGGCAAGAAGAGGTTGAATATGTTTTCTGAGCCTGGCTCTGATTGTTTTGCCGTTAGCAGGCTGACTTAATTAGCTGGGGCTTGCAGTTCCACTTTAACCTCCAGCTGTCAGGCTTCCTCCTCCACCTCTTTTTGGAGGTGGGCCAGCCTGGGCCAAGTGCCACCCTCCCACACACAGCCTCACCCATGAGTGAGACAGTTAGGCTGCAAAGTGAAGAGCAAAGCCATTGGCCCTTGGGACTCTCTCAGGGCAAGATGACTTGTGAGAGCACCACTTTTAGTTTGTCTCTCAGACACCCAACTCAAAGCCAAGACTCAGCTTAATGTCATGTCTGACCTCACAAGATTTCAGGCAGACCAGGAGAGGGGACTTACTAAGACCTGAATTTTGGCTAAGCAGAAAGGAGTCAGGCAAACAGAGTTTAGTCCAAGTTCAGCCAAGGTCAGGAGAAGCAGAGATAGACAAGAGAGGCCAAGTAGAGGAGGTCAGGGAATATACACTTAGAATCCTAAGCCAAAGCCTAGCGTTCCATGGATCTCAGGAGGAAGTCACAGGCACAAAGCAGTACAGCCACAGCAAAAATGGAGTATGGAGGCTGTTTGCGGTGGCTCACGCCTGTAATGCTAATACTTTGAGAAGCTGAGGGGGATGTATCACCTGAGGCCAGGAGTTCGAGACCAGTCTGGCCAACATAGTGAAACCCCATCTCTACTAAAAATAGAAAAACTGGCCAGGCATGGTAGTGCACCCCTATAATCTCAGCTACCCGGGAGGCTGAAGCAGGAGAATCACTGAAACCTAGGAAGCGGAGGCTGCAGTGAGCCTAGATTGCGCCACTGCACTCCAGCCTGGGTGACGGGGAAACTCAGTCTCAAAAAAATTAAATAAATAAAATGTAAAATTAAAAAAATGGAGTTTGGTACTGCTGAGTATTCACCCTAAGAATCTGTTAGGGGACTGGACCTATCTTTGACAATGGAACTATCTTAGCTGGCAGCCAAACAGTTCTCTGGCATAAGCTTTTCCGAGTCCTCAAGCCCCTGCCTCTTTAAGAAATACATGAATTATCAGAGACAAAGAAGCCACATAAGCCCTAGCAATCTCATTAATACTATGAGATCAAACACGGCCCTGTATATATTACAGGAATCTTGGGAAGCCCCAGGAGATAATGCCTTGTTTGTAGTTGGCGCTGTGGGTTTCTGTAGGGTTCCATTTCACGTAAGAACCACACCCCTTTTTTGTATCCTTTACAATCTAGTAATAGAGCCACTAGCCCCTGACCCCCTGCATTTTTCTTTCATAAAATTTTCCTCGATACTCCCACTTGTTTATTCTTCCAGAAAGATTTTGGAATTACTATGTTAAGTTCTAAGAAAAAGTTCTCTTGGTTGAGAATGGTTTTAAATCTAAATTTTAATTTGCACAGAAATTCATCAACCCATGACATCATTACAATATTTCATCTGTCCGTTGGAGAAGGGTCAGAGGCATCTTCATTTTTGAAGTTTTCTATTTTCAGGAAATCATAGCATCAGGTGTCTATGCCTGAGGCAATCTCAGGGTTCCTGAGACAGGGAACATCTGCTGTTTCAGGGAAGCCGTGTTCTTATTCTTACTCCAGGGAACATATTGTCTTTCAGGGAACCTGTGTTCTTATTCTTATTCCTGGAGGCGGGGTGATGTGGGGGTTGAGGGGAGAAACAAAGGAAGAACAAGTTCTGTAGTAGCCTTGGGCCACCTGTGCTCTTTCCCCAGTGCTCTGGTGCTACTGATTGCTCAAGAGAAGGAAAGAAACATATTTGACCAGCGTGCCATAGAGAATGAGCTACTGGCCAGGTAAGTAAAGGAAGGGGGACTTCTAGGTATGGCTCCAAGAGTTGGGGGGGCACCCAAAACATAGCATCCATTTCCTCTGGCTCTTGACCATTTTTCCCAGGAACATCCACATGATCCGACGAAGATTTGAAGCTATCTCTGAAAAGGGATCTCTGGACCAAGACCGAAGGCTGTTCGTGTAAGCATTCCCAAGAATCCAGTGGAAGGCTGCTTTATGAAACTCATCCTGCCACCCTCTTCCCCCAAATGATTCTTTCTTCTGGGAGATGCAATGGCTTGCTTCCTTCTCTCCTAATTTCTGAAATATCTCATCCTCTCAGAAAATTGTGGAGAAAACCAGCCAAGCTCTGCTTCTATCAGAGCTGTTAACATTCTGGATCAGTTTCTCCTTAGAGATCATCTTAGTTTTCATATGCCCTAAGTTCCCAAAAGTTTTCTTGTCTCTCTTAGTAAGGTCAGGCCTGAGAAGCTGAGCTGGGCAGTCAGAGAGGAAGAGGAGCAGCCGGCTCATTCTGTGATTGGTCTGGATGCCACTCTCTGAGCTCAGGCCCGGATTTGTGTTCCAAGCCAAGTCTTATCCTTCTCTCTAGGGGCCACCACCAGGTAGATTGAGTTCTACATATTTGGGTACCATTGCAGCATACATATTTAGACCTAGAACCTTGTGATTGTTAAAATTAAGACTATCCATGGAATTTCACACCACCATTCACTGTTTTTCAAAATGTGCTTTTATTATAACAAAACAAAGCAGTTAACTTACTTTTAGATAAACTAGACAATATCAAATAGGTCAAAGAAAAGGGAAAGAAGTTTAAAAAGTCTGTGTCTTATAACCAGGCTCATAATTTTACATGTTTGCATTTCCACTTCCACTCCTGCCATTAACATTTTTTTCAGAGGCCAGGTGCGCTGGCTCACACCTGTAATCCCAGCACTTTGGGAGGCCGAGGCAGGTGGATCACAAGGTCAGGTGTTCAAGACCAGCCTGGCCAAGATGGTGAAATCCCGTCTGTACTAAAAATACAAAAATTAACTGGGCATGGTGGTGGGTGCCTGTAATCCCAGCTACTAAGGAGGCTGAGGCAGAGAATTGCTTGAACCCGGAGGGCAGAGGTTGCAGTGAGCTGAGATCGCACCACTGCACTCTAGCCTGGGCAACAGAGCAAGACTCCATCTCAAAAAAAAAAAAATCATCCTCGTTTCAGCTGTGGAAATACAAAGTATGTTTTACTACGCATGGCAGTATGATTCTGCTGCTTGGTAATTTCTAGCTAACATTTTTATGCATTTACCTAATTTGATTCTAGTTACCTTCTTGTTCCTTCTGGCCTTCTTAGAATTACTCTAAATCTGGAATATTCTAAACTGTTCCATGCTGCACACCTCCCTGTTTTCAGTGGAAGCCCTGATAGTGTGGATATCTACTTTCACTGGTTCCAGTGAACTCCTGACCAGGCTCCCACTGTGGGCTGAATTTTGAAAAAGCCAAATTCATCTTGATGCACCCGGAAATAGATTGAACCACTGAACATATCAGTTATAATTTAACACAGTAGCTTTCTCCATCCTGTGTTCTAGGGATGGCCAGGAAATTGCTGTGGTTTACTTCCGGGATGGTTACATGCCTCGTCAGTACAGTCTACAGGTTGGTATTTTCTTTGAGAACATTCTTTGCCTCCTGGGACCCACAAGAGCTCCATGGAAACCCAACTCAGGCTTATAACAACCTAGGTTTTCCTGAGTCCTCACTTCAGTTCTTTCTTCGGGAGCTTGCTGCTAGAACCTCCTATCCTTCCTCAAGCCTTTTGCTACCTCTCACTGAACACAGTCTTCTAGAATTTGAATCCTCAGGAATCCACAGAGCTTCAGCCATTTACACTGTTTCCAGAGATGTGCTGGCAAATGTTTAACAACATTCAGCTCTCACTAGTTGATGTAAGCCACTTCCAGCATACTGCTGACTCTTTTCTTTCTGCCAACTCTTATCTCTCCTTTATCTGAATCAGAAAGTTTTGTCATCTCCTCATTCATGTTAATGACAGTAATATCACCTCATTTTGCTATCCTACCATGTAGTTTCATTACTTTCCAACTATTATTTCATTGAACCCTTACAACCACTCTGCGAGGTATATAATTGTCCCCATTATACAGATGGAGAAACTAATGTTTAGAGAGATGGAGAGGCTTCTCTAAGGTCCCACGGGAAGTTCCCAGGCTTTCTGACTTTCAGGCTGATGGTATTCCCATTCTTCTCCTCTGCTCCTAACATGCACATCATGGACAGGCTAAGAAGCTCTGCTCTCAGCTGGGAGATGATAAAGGAGGAAATAAGTTTAGAAATACCATGGGCAGGCCGGGTGCAGTGGCTCATGCCTGTAATCCCAGCACTTTGGGAGTCCAAGATGGGCAGATTACAAGGTCAAGAGATCGAGACCATCCTGGCCAACATGGTGAAACCCTGTCTTTACTAAAAATACAAAAATTAGCTGGGCACCCATAGTCCCAGCTACTTGGGAGGCAGAGGCAGGAGAATGACTTGAACCCGGGAAAAGGAGGTTGCACTGAGCCTAGATTGCGCCACTGCACTCCAGTCTGGTGACAGAGCGAGACTCCGTCTCAAAACAATAATAATAGTAATAATAATAACATGGGCAGTGAACTGGAGGTCATGAGCTTGACTGCCTCTTTGTGATGACGGGCAGGTTCCTGACCCTTTCTAGCTCTGTTTCTTTGAACTGGAGAAGCTACACTAGAAAATCGAGGGGGCTCCTTCTAGGTCTGTAATTCATCTAGGACTTCCCCCAGGGTTGAACTCTGTAGGGGGAAGCTCCACAGAGGTGGCATCTCTATAGAACATCCTTTTCTTTAGATAGGTGGTCAACAGTGGTGGCAACTTGCTGACTAGAGCAGAGAGAAACTGTCTATTGGGAAAATAGGTCCAGATTTCAAAACAGGACAAAGAAAACTTACAAGAGTTTGAGGTAACAAGGAAGGAAAGTAGCATTTAAAGAGGTAAACATTTTTAGGGAACTGAGAGCTCAGAGCCGGTTTAGACGTGGAGATAGATCTGCAAGGCTTTGTGACTTGCTAGGTAACCCTGGGCAAGTCCTTGCTTATCTTTGGTTTTGCTTTCCTGCTTCTAACATAATGGAGTATTTCTCTGGGTTTATCTCTGATGTTCTGGTCACCTGTGATTCTGTGTGGAATGCCAGACTAGTAGTTGGGTGCCTGGGGTTATTGATGAAGGTAAGGTGAAGGTGCCACAGGTGGACCAGTAGTACCAAAGGAAGGACAGCATTGGGTTTGTGTGGCGGGCGGAGGGTCACAGGAGAGACTTGATCCTGTTGTGTGCAGTTTGCAGTGGTCTGGAGCCAAGGACAGACTGTCTCTTTATTGCATGAGAATGGGAACCGGAGTCAGGAGGCATGATTCCCTGCTGTTTCCTTGCCCTTTATACCCTCAGCTCTTGTGATGATAAACCATTCATCCTGTGATCACCCACTTGAGGCCTTTGTTCATTTTATTCTCTTAGCCTGAGTAGCCCTTCCCCATTGAGTCTCACTTGTCAGACTCTACCTGTCCTTCAGAACCCCACTCAAATTTCACCTTATTCAGCAACAATAACAAATATTTATTGAGCACCTACAAAGTGCTAGGAACTGTGCTGGACACTGGAGATACAACAGAAAATGAGGCAAATGATAAGAGCCCTGTGCTACAGAGCTCACAGTCTGGTCAGAGAGGTGGGTATCAGAAAGTAAACAAAAATATAGCCGGGTATGGTGTGTCATACCTATAATCCCAGCACTTTGAGAGGCCTAAGTGCGTGGATTGCATGAGCTCAGGAGTTCAAGACCAGCTTGGGCAACATGCAAAACCCCATCTCTACAAAAAATACAAAACTTAGCTGGGTGTGGTGGTGTGCACCTGTAGTCCCAGCTACTTGGGAGGCTGAGGAGGAAGAATCGCTTGAGCCTGGGAGGTGGAGGTTGCAGCGAGCCAAGATTACATCATTGCATTCCAGCCTGGGTGACAGAGCAAGACCCTATCTCAAAAAACCAAAAAAAGTAAACAAAAATAGAAAAAAAAAAATTGTGTGTGTGTGTGTGTGTGTGTGTGTTTTAGTTTCAGGTAACTGCTTTGAATGAAACAACTGGGTGAAAAGATAGAGAATTATGGGAAACCTACATTAAATAAAGTTGACAGGGAAGCCTTCTCTGAAAAGGTGACATTGAACTGAGATTTAAGGATGGTAAGGATCCAGCTATGCATGGGAATAGCTGAAAGGAAGGGGGTTTCAGGCTCAGGGAAAAGCACTGCAGTCCCTGAGGAGGGAAAGAGGTTTGCAATTTGAGGAATGGCAGGACTGTGTGGCTAGATTGCAGGAGATGAGGAGTCAGGGATGGTACAAGGGTGAAAAAGTAGACAGGAGCCAGGTCCTGAAGGATCCTGCAGGCCATGGTAACAAGTATGGAACACTAGGCAGCTGACTCATCAGTTTTCTCTACACCCTTACACCTTCTGTTGTTTCCCACAGATTGGGGGAGTCTTGCCTTTTTGGGGGTCTCACAGTCTGGCACAATGATACATACCTATAACATATCACACCTGGCTCACAAGGATGTTGCAATGATCCTGGATGATCATGAGGGTGAAAATATAAATCATACCTGGCACCTAATGGATGTTCAGTAAAGGTCAGTTGAAGTAAAATAAAATTGAATTCCTTTTGCCTTCTTCCCTCTGCAGAACTGGGAAGCACGTCTACTGCTGGAGAGGTCATGTGCTGTCAAGTGCCCAGACATTGCCACCCAGCTAGCTGGGACGAAGAAGGTGCAGCAGGAGCTGAGCAGGGCGGGCATGCTGGAGATGTTGCTCCCTGGCCAGCCTGAGGCTGTGGCCCGCCTCCGCGCCACCTTTGCTGGCCTCTACTCACTGGACATGGTATGTGGCCAGCCTGTTTCTCCAACCATAGGCCTCCTAGGTAGCAGAGACCTAGAGCCCAATGTGTTGGGGAGGTTGGAGCTGGCATTGTGACAAGGGTTGGTGATGCTCTGGAGAACCCCCAGAACTCTAGGCAGAAGGGCAGCCTCATGATGGAAGAATAGAGGCTGGAATCCATTGTAAGCTCCCTCGGCAAAGGTAGGGATGAGGATGGCAACCAGGGGAAGGGACTAAGGCAGGTAGCAAGAATTGAGAAATGTACCAGGCTGCTTGCTGCAGAGCCCTGAGCTGTTGCTAAAGAAAGGCCTGTTCTCATTGCATCTGCCACTGCAGGGGGTTTGTTGGGAGTGTCACCCAGATAATAGCATCCCGCCTGAAGGAACTTATGTCTGTTCCCCTTCCTGCTCTTTCTCTGATGCTGCTCTGCACAACCAGCTGGACCTAAGCTCTTGCCTCTTTCGCCTTTAAACTTCTGATAACTGCCTTCTGCCTCCCGCCAGGGTGAAGAAGGAGACCAGGCCATTGCTGAGGCCCTTGCTGCCCCTAGCCGGTTTGTGCTAAAGCCCCAGAGAGAGGGTGGAGGTAGGTGGATCCCCCTTTGCAGGGCTCCTCAATGAAAGGGACTAGCAGGCTGTGGCCAGTGCTCATTGGCACTTACTATGGGCACAGTCACAGGCATGGGGGATACTATTGAAACTGACACAGGTCACATGTTGGACAGTGTCCCCTAAGACCCTGTGACCAAGTATGGGAGCACAGAGGAATCTGATTAACTAGCACTGAAGGGTTTGGACAAGTTTAACCTGAGGAGCCTGTGGGTAGATTGTTGGGAAGTGGGGTAGGGTCCTATTAGGAGGTTGGAGAGAACACATGTCTGTTTTCCTTTCTAGTTTTAAACTCCTTGCGGTCAGGGGTCATATCTGCCTCACAGACCCAGAGCAGAGGATTTTTTAAAATCTTTGTCTTAAGAGGTGGGTAGGAATTTCTCAGGTGGAAAGGAGGAAAAGTGTTCCATAAAGAAGGGACAACCTCAAGCAAAGGCACTGGGCCATTAAAGTGTGGTATGTTTGGAGGTTAATGAGAAACTAGTGAGGCTGGAGGGGGAGCTGGGAGGGGACAGGGATTTAGGCAGGAAAAATGGTTTGCATCCTGATTATAAAGGGCATGGAACACATACTGAGAAATTAGATTTTATCTTAAGGGTAGTAGGAAGCCATTAGAGAGTTTTAAGCAGGGAAGGGATGCATTGATCCAGGATTCAAGTAGTTAGCAGTGGTGGGAACTTGCAAAACTTACAAAGTTTCTGTGTTGTAGAAGATGTCCTGGAATGAGGGGAGACCTTGGTAGCAGAGAGACAATGGAAGAGGCTGATACAGTTGTTCAGAAGAGCAATGTAGAGGCCTGGGCTAGGGCTATGACTGTGGAGCCGACTGGAGAGACATGTCCTAGATAGTGAGAGGGGGAGTGGAAAGGAAGGAGTTAAATATGACTCAGGAATGCCTTTTGCCTGATTGGGAGTAGGAAGGTCCAAGAGGGGCAGGTTCAGGCAGAAGTAATGAGTTCTGGTTAGACAAGTTGAGTTTGTTTGGGGTCCTGTGGGACAGTCATATGATGTCTAAGCAGGGAGCCTGCATTAAAGATTTGGAAGTAGCCAAGCATGGTGGCTCACGCCTGTAATCTCAGCACTTTGGGAGGCCGAGGCAGGCAGATCACGAGGTCTGGAGATCGAGACCATCCTGGCTAACACAGTGAAACCCCATCTCTACTAAAAATACAAAAAATTACCCAGGTGTGGTGGCATGCACCTGTATCCCAGCTACTCGGGAGGCTGAGGCAAGGAGAATCACTTGAACCTGGGAGGTAGAGGTTGCAATGAGCTGAGATCATGCCACTGCACTCCAGCCTGAGTGACAAAGCGAGACTCCGTCTCAAAAAAAAAAAATTTGGAAGTTAACAATTTTTAGGGTATAGATGGAGCCTTGGGAATCGGAGAAAGCTGAGAAAAGGTACATGGAGGAGAGAGCAAGCGTGGAGGACCAATTCTTCTGGGGCCCCAGCATTTAAGAGAAGGAGCCAGTAATGGAGCTTGAGAAGGAACAGCCATAGGTAGGAGGAGAGCCAGGGCAGAACAGTGTGATGGAAGGTGTGTTCACCACATGAGCATGGGCTCTCCTGTCAAAGTGAGCTTCCCTTCTGGGGAGCCAGATATGCCCTGGCTTCACTGAGCTGGTGCCAGGAACTGAGGCTGCTGACTTGCCCATGTGGCCCGAGAAGTGAGGGCATGGAATGGAGAAGGTAGGCAGAGGATCCAGGGTGACTGGCCAGTTTCATTGCAGGTAACAACCTATATGGGGAGGAAATGGTGCAGGCCCTGAAGAGGCTGAAGGACAGTGAGGAGAGGGCCTCCTACATCCTCATGGAGAAGATCGAACCTGAGCCTTTTGAGAATTGCCTGCTACGGCCTGGCAGCCCTGTCCGAGTGGTCCAGTGCATTTCAGAGCTAGGCATCTTTGGAGTCTATATCAGGTGAGCCAGTCAGCAGAAGCTCTTTCCACTGCCTGCTTGCAAGAGTGCCAGCCAAGTAGGCCAAGAGGGAACACTGGAAAGAGTCAGGAATCCTGGGCTTCAGTGCCAGCTCTGCCAATCCCTAGCTTTGTCACCTATTTCCTTATCTATTAAATGAAGCCAAGGACCCAAGGCCTGCCCACCTCACCAGCGTATCAAATGAAGCCCTGATGAGAAGTGCTTTGCAACTATGAAGAAAACTCCAAATAGTACAAAGAGGACTCAGAAACATACTTTGACAATCTAGGGCTAGAAGGAGACTCCAGAGAGGAATAGAGGCTCTAAAAACCTAGCACTTTCTCGGGTATAGTTACCCATGTACTGCTTAGTGGGGACGAGGGAAGGTCCTAGGTTTGTGGCTGAGTCCTGGTGATGTGTGTCTCCTGCTTCCGTTCCTATAGGCAAGGAAAGACACTCGTGATGAACAAGCACGTGGGGCATCTACTTCGAACCAAAGCCATCGAACATGCAGATGGTGGTGTGGCAGCAGGAGTGGCAGTCCTGGACAACCCATACCCTGTGTGAGGGCACAACCAGGCCACAGGACCTTCTTTCCCCTGTATTTGTCATTCCTCTCCTAGCCCTCCTGAGGGGCTGTCCTCCTAAAGACCTCCAGAGTCTTTATGGAAGGGTAAATGCTGATACTTTCCCCCAGCTCTCCATCTGAGGACCAGAAAAGCTGTGTTTCCCTTAGATGAGATCTAGAGGCCCCTAAATCCTTGGGGTGTGGGTACAGCTGAGGGGAAGCTGCTCTGAGGTAAAGGTCCATGAACCCTGCCCCGCTTCTGTCAGCCCCTTATAGCCTTTTCAGCAGGTTCCAGTGCCTGACTTGGGATAGGACTGAGTGGTAGGAGGAAGGAGAGTGGAGGGGCATAGCCTTTCCCCAATTCTGCCTTAAATAAAGCTGCATTGCTGATTCAGTGATTCCTTACTTTGTGCATAGAAGGGAGAGGGGAGCTGTAACCTATGTCAGCCCACTTAAGGTGTATTAGGGCAGGGGAAGTGACTGGGCTGTAATCAGGGTCTCCCTAGACCCAGACTCTACAGGTGGGACCCTGAAGTTTCAACCCTTAGCCACCCACTAATGCTCCTACTGGATCATAGGGAGGAAAGAGATTCCCTGGCTGGAGCCCAGGAGGGAAGGCAACCATCATGGGACATAAATGGGATATAACATGTTCTAACCATGGTCCCAACCATGATGGGACATAACATCTTCCCTCCTGCCAGTGAACTGGCTTCAGTCACTTTCCTGCTTAGCTCAGGGGCTTGTCAAGGGCCTATCATCAGTGAAGCCTCCTTGGCTCTGCCCAAACCAAAAGTTCTAGAAGGAAGATATTGGGGGTAGTCCTAGGAAATACCCCTCCCCTTCCTATCTGCCACTAATGAATATACAGCCTCAGTGCACAGATACCTAAGAAAACAAGTCATCATCTTCTTGAGATCACAGGCTTTATTCCTACAACCACAGGGCTTGAGCCTGACTGGGGCAAAAAAAAAAAACCCAGAATTTCATCTGAGAATGTCTCCATGGGCAGAGTTCTGTTCAGGGGAGGGGGGAACAGAGGACAAGGAAGACAAGCTCCTCTGGCCCTAGGAACAAAACACATTTAGTCCTTCAAAGAAGCAGATGATCTGAATACCCTCTGGAGACTGAATCTGCCCACACAGCCTCTGGAGCAAATGGGCAGACAGTACTGGCATCTGGCACAAAAGGGAATTCAGACCCAGAACAGAAGAAGCAGCAAAATATTTTAAAAATAATAAATTGTTCCTGGACTCACAAGCCATTGTTTTTAAGGACAAGTGCATGCCCAGTATAAGTACTGGTGGTTCCTAAGAGAGCTGACATAGGATTACACAGCTGCCTCCCTGCTTCAGTGGAGGCCCTCACATTCCCTCTGAACACTTAACTTGGGTTGGAGAGGTAGCCTTTTTATCCCTGTTCTGGGTTCTGAGAGCTCTGCAGTCTGGGGGCATAGTAGACTGAGGCTGACCTGGGCCCTGTCCCCTCTGCCTGGCAGTCAAAGGAAGTTGTCTCCACATGGGGACAAAGCTGGTTTCCGGTCCCAGACAGCTGGTCAAGGGAGGGCAGTGTGGGTCAGTACTGGCCCTCAGCACTCCTGAGGGGGCGAAGAGGATGAGCAAAAGTTTGGAGAGCCAAGCAGGGGGAATCCTGGGTAAAGGTCAGGATCATGTTCACTGGATGGTCAGGCAGCGGTGGCTGAAGAGGTGACTGATGACAGATGGGTCAGCAACAGTAGACGTGTCCCCCAGGTCATGGTCATTCTGAGCAATCTTCCGAAGCACTCGCCTCATGATTTTCCCTGGGGGACCACAGACTTCTAGTTACTTGGTGAAAGGACTGACCCACCCCAGCCCTGCCAAAGGCTTTCAATCACACACACCCTGCCACCACCAGACCTCAGCCCATCCCAATCCATGGAGGCCTCTGAACATACCTGAGCGGGTTTTAGGCAAGCCAGGTGCATTCTGGATGTAGTCTGGTGTGGCAATGGGGCCAATCTTTTCTCTAACTGTAACCAACAAATCATCAAACATTTCTTCAGCACCCTTAGCCAGACTTTCAAAAACCAAAGTAAAGATGGCTTTGTTCCCCACCTGTTTCCTTTTCAAGGCCCTGCCCACAGAGGCAGCCTCAGGATCACTGCTTCTCTTGCTCTCAACACAATGTCTCTTTACTCTCTCATTTTAGCTTATGGAACTCAGGCTGTAGAATGAGCCTGCTAGAGTTTAAATGCCACCTTTCTAGAGACCTTGGGCAAGTGACTTACCTTCTATGAGTTTCAGTTTCATCATCTTTAGAATGAAGGTAACAATAAGATCTGTTTCTTGGAGGTGACTATAGGGATTAAGTGGGGTAATGCATTTAAACCACTTAGCCTAGTGGTGGCATGAAGTATTCTATAAATGTTAGCTATTATTATTATCCTAGTGGGAGACTAGCAGAGACTGAACAGGAAGAGGGCAATCAGCCCATGGGGCCCTCTGGAATCTGTTTGTGGTTTGCGGAGCAGCTCACTCTAGCCCCTCCCCAACAACTTGCAGTGATAACTGGGCCTCCAAGACAGACCCTATAGTCCCCGCCCAGGGAGGTTCCTCACTCTGCTTCTTGAGCTCCTCGGTGAGCTTGGGGCTGAAGTTGTGGCCATCACATAGGGTGACAAAACAGTAGAGGCATTCACCCTTCACAGGATGAGGGTGGCCCACCACAGCTGCCTCTGCAACAGCCTCATGTTCCACAAGTGCTGACTCCACCTCTGCTGTACTCAGCAGGTGTCCTTGTCAAGAGAAAGGAAGTGCCATGAGAGAGATCCCAGCCTCTGCCCCAGCCCCTGCTCCATCTGTACCCACAGGGCAGTCCTGATCTGATCAAACGGAGAAGGCCCTTCATTCACTCCTCACATGACATGCTTTCAGTCACCCCACCATCCCAGTTCCCCTACTCCAGGTACATTCCAGTGTTCATGACTCCTCTAAAACCTGGGCCCAGAACTGAATGCTGTACTTAGTACATGGTCTGGCCAAAGGACACTTGTGGGCTCTTGTGAAGGCTTCCACTGGGTGTTGCCAGAGGAGCAGAGTTAATGAGATGGGAAGGTGGCCCCTGGCCCTCACCAGATACATTGAGCATGTCATCGATCCTGCCAGTGATCCAGTAATAGCCATCCTGGTCCCGCCGGCAGCCTGGGAAGAAAAGCAAAACCTACTAAATAAAAACCCTACAGTGGGATACCTGATCCAGATTACCAAACTGCCACACCCTCTGCAATAGCCTTCTAACAAGTCTTCTGCTTCCACTCTTGCCCTCTGTGGTGGCCAGCCTCCAAGATGGCCCCGCTGATCGCTGCCTCTTGGTATTCATAGCCCTGGCAGTCCTCTTTCTCATTGTACTAGGGTTAGTCTGTGTCATCAACAGAATTTGGCAGAAGTGATAGGATGTCACTTCTGAAATCAGGTTGTAGAAGACATCTAGCTGGTCTTGGTTGTGCTGTCTCAGATCATTTGCTGTGGGGTAAGCCCCTGCCATGTTGTGAGCAGACCTATGGTGAGGTGAGGAACTGAGGATCCCTGCTAACAAGCATGCAAGTGAGCATGAACACAGGTCCTCCAGGCTCAGTCAGATCCTCAGATGACTATAGCCCCTACCAACAGTTTGACTGAAACCCACAAGAGACCCGGAATGAGAGCTACCCAGCTAAACTGTTCACAGACTCCTGATCCTCAGAAACTGTATGAGATAATATTTGTTATTTTAAGTTCCCAACTTTTGGGATAATTTGTTCCATGGCAGTAGATAACTAGTATACTCACCTAAAGGCAAAGTTATTTTCTTTTTTTTTTTTTTCTTTTTTTAGAGACAGGGTTTTACCATGTTGGCCAGGCTGGTCTTGAACTCCTGACCTCAAGTGATCCACCCACCTCAGCCTCCCAAAGTGCTAGGATTACAGGCATGAGCCACTGTGCCCAGCCAAAGTTATTTTCTAAACAGTAAATCAGTTCTTAGCACTCCCCTGCTTAAAACCCCAAAAAGTTTCCCACTGTACTTTGAATAGAATTCAAACTCCTCACCATGGCCCACAAGACCCTCCCTATATTACGTTTTCTTTTTTTTTTTCTTTCTACCCTCCCTATATTATGTACATCTCCAACATCATATAATATTCTTCTCTTTGCTTGCTACACTCCAGCCACACAGGCTTCAGTCCATTCCTCAGACATCTCAAGCTTGTGTCCCCTCTGCACAGAACACTTTTACTCTAGATTATGCCTGTTTCCTTCTCGGGCTTCAGGTCTCTCCTCTAATGTCACTTCAGAGAAGTATTCTCTGACCATCCTATGTTCAGTAGCCATCCCTGCAAACACTCATTTTCATGTTACCCTGTTTATTTTTCTTCATAGCAGTTATCTCTACCTAAGATAAGCTTATTTATTTGTTTGCTGGGCTTATTGTCTGTCTCCCCTTACCAGAATCCCCATGAGGGAAGAGACTTTGACTATATTATTCATGATAATATCCCCTGTTCTTAGATCAGTGCCTAGACACAGTAGGTACTCAGATCTTATGGATGGATTGGTGGATGAATAGATGGACAAACACAGGCTCCAAACATGGAGACAAATATGCCATAATACTATGTACTGCCACATGCCCCATCTCTTTCAACACAGGAGCATACATTGTACATCTTTCCTCATACATCAAAGTTCAGATGGCACCATCCTGAGACCCCTCCTGCTATACTCATTCCTGCCCTTACAGTCTTCTTTGTAGCTCTGGCTAGATACCAGATACTGACATGTAGGACACATTCTTCTCTGATTTTCTTTACCCCTAACCAACTGATCTAGTTTGGATGTTTGTCCCTTCCAAATCTCATGTTGAAATGTGATCCCCAGTGTTGGAGGTAGGGCCTGGTGGGAGGTGTTTTGGTCATGGGGGGCAGATCCTTCATGAATGGCTTGGTGCTGTACTTGCAGTAATGAGTGAGTTCTCACTCTATGAGTTCATGCAAGATCTGGTTGTTTAACAGAGGCTGGCAGCTCCTCCCTCTCTCCCTTGCTTCCTCTCTTGCCATGTCATATGCTGGCTCTCCCTTTGCTTTCTGCCATGATTGGAAGCTACCTAAGGCCTCACCAGAAGCGGATGCCAGGACCATACTTCCTGTACAGCCTGAAGAATGATGATCCAAAATAAATCTTTTTTCTTTATAAGTCACCCAGTCTCAGGTACTCTTTTATAGCAACACACCAACTCTTCCTGAAAATGGAAGTTGAAGGTATATGTCTTAGAGGGAGGTGCAAGGGGAGAGCTAAGGCTCACCATCTCCTGTAACATAGTATCCAGGGAACTTCTTAAAGTAGGTTGTCTCAAAGCGTTCATGGTTCCCGTAGACTGTGCGCATGATCCCTGGCCAGGGCTGCTTGAACACCTGGGGAGTGAGGAAGGGACAGTGATCACATTTGCTATGCTGTCTCACTGAAAGATAATTACAGCTTTTCTAAACCTGGGGGAAAGTGTCCTGAATACCATTCCTGAGAAGTAGGAGAAAGTACAGGCTTTAGAGACAGATGATCCTGCCTTGGAATCCCAGCTCCACCACTTACTAGCTAAGTGACCTCAGGGAAGTAACTTTACCTCTCTGAACTCTGAACTTCAGGATCCTCATCTGTAAATCAGAGAAAATAATTTCTATCTTCCAAAGTTACTGTGAGGATTAAATTAATACTATGTGGAAATTGCCTAGCCCAGTGTTCTATTATTAAGTGTTTAGTAAATTTGTGTCTCCTTTTGAGTAATCCTCCAGAAAGCAGGTCCAGTTTGATACAAATGAAAACAGTCATTTTAAAAAAGCAGTACCCAGCCAGGCCTGGTGGCTTACGCTTATAATCCCAGCACTCTGGGAGGCTGAGGCAGGCAGATCACCTGAGGTCAGGAGTTCAAGATTAGCCTGACCAAAATAAAGAAACCCTGACTCTACTAAAAAAACAAAAAAAATTAGCTGGGTGTGGCGGTGGATGCCTGTAATCCCAGCTACTCAGGAGGCTCAGGCAGGAGAATCTCTTGAACCCAGGAGGCAGAGGTTGTGGTGATCCGAGATCGTGCTTTTGCACCCCAGCCTGGGCAACAAGTGTGAAACTCTGTCTAAAAAAAAAAAAAAAAAAAAGTGATACACACAAGTAAATAATTATTGCCCTATCAGTAACATTCTTTGGCAGCAGATTGATGGAATGGATGGAATTCTAGGCTGAGTCAGAAGGCCTGGATGTATGTCCTGCCCCTGTTACTAACGTGCTCTTGGGGAAGTGAAATGGGGTGGGGTTGAAGTGACAGGTGAGGCTCCTACAAGTACAAATACAATAATCACAACAGCTGATGTTCACTAAGTATTAATTGTTAGCTTCTCTGCTAATCCCTTCACATGGATTATCTAACTCAATCAAGCAGGTAATCATAGGAGATAAAGGCATTATATATATATATATTTTTTGAGATGGAGTTTTGCTCTTGTCACTCAGGCTGGAGTGCAGTGGCATGATTTCAGCTCAATGCAACCTTCACCTCCTGGGTTCAAGAGATTCTCCTGTCTCAGCCTCCCATGTCGCTGAGATTACTGACATCCACCACCACATCTGGCTAATTTTTGTATTTTTAGTAGAGACAAGGTTTCATCATGTTGGCCAGGCTGGTCTCACACTCCTGACCTCAGGTGATCCACCTGCCTCAGCCTTCCAAAGTGTTGGGATTACAGGTGTGAGCCACCACACCCAGCCAGAGGCACCATTTTAACCCTATTTTACAAATTAGAAAATATAGGTTCAGAGGGATCAGGTAACTTATCTGAGGTCACAAAAGTGGCAGAGCTAGGATTTGAACCTAGGCAGGGTGACTCCAGATCCTACATGATTTTTCACTATGTTGTGAAGCCTCCTTTGTCTAGAATGTTTGTCAACAGAAGATGGGACTAAATCTTCCAGACCCAAAAAGGTACCATCAGGAATCCGAGCAGACTCTTAAAAGGCCCTTAAGAGACTTATGGCCCAAAATGAAGAGATGTAGGCAAAGTATCCAGGGTCCCCTCCAGGGTCTCTCAGTGAGCAAACCTCCAGCCATGAAGCTTCAGTCCTAAGCAGCTACCAGGAGAGATTAGGTTATTAACTCTAAAGCAAAGTACCCTTGGCAGACCGTTTTCCCCTCTTCTTCAAGACCCACAAGGGCCAGGGCCTCACCAGATAGCCTTCAGCTTCACCTTCCAACTCTTCCCCAGACTCATTCAAGATTGCAGGAGCTACACCAAAGAATGGGAACGTCTAGAAGCAAACAGGAGACAGAACCCAAGAAGAGGAATGAAGCAACTCCGAAACAACTCCCAAGGAGCTCCAGAACCCCAAATTCCTCACACATATCAGTCCAGTTCTCCACTGTCTAGCTAGGCCAAATGCCCCAAGACACTATCCCTGCCTAGCCCAACACCAGCCAGGGGAGCGTCACTCACAGCAGAACCAGGCTTCATGGGTGTGGCACCAGGAAGGGGAGTCAACATGTGGCCACCCTGTAGAAGTCAGAGATGAGAAATTTGAGTCAATCTTCCTGCATTATCCCTGAGCCCCAGCCTTCTGAACCCTTCACTCACTGTCTCTGTTTGCCAGAAGGTGTCCACGATGGGGCAGCGCTGGGCACCTACCACCCGGTGGTACCACAGCCAGGCCTCAGGGTTGATGGGTTCACCCACTGTGCCTAACACCTGCAAGGATGCCCGGCTATGCCTGGGGCAGGGGAATGGGAGAGAGGAGGGCTCTGAGTGCTACTGGAGGACACATATATCCAAGTTTTTCTATTGCCCCATCCTCTATTCCAGGTCAGGGATTTGGGACAATGGAAAGGAAGAGACTATACAAAGGCCAGCACCCAGCTCTGAGGGATACCCATGGGGCAGCAACTGGGAAGGGGTCTCACTTGGTGACAGGCTCATCTCCAAACTTCATGAGCAGACGGATGGCTGTGGGTGCTGTGTAGAACTTGGTCACCTTGTATTTGTCCACAATGCTCCACAGGCGGCTCACGTCCGGATATGTGGGAATCCCCTCAAACTGACCCATGAAGGCTGGTCATTCCCAGTAGGCCTTCCATTCATCCCCCTACTATTCCCTCAGGTTCAGTATTTTGCCCATTCTGACGAACCATATCTTCACTCCCTGACCAGACAAACCAAGATACCTTCCTAGTCAGGATACACAACCCTCTCAGGACTTTTCTTTCTCCAGGAAACAGATGATTGTGTAAGTACCCCTCCCTCTAGACCAAGTATCCTTGGGAGGCAGTCACCCAGGATAATCTTGTCCATCCCCCCCAGCTAGGCCAGGTGGCCATGGGTCCCAGCTCCCTTCTCACCAAAACACTGGTGGCACCATTGGCCAGAGGCCCATAGGTGACATAGGAATGGCCAGTGATCCAACCAATGTCTGCTGTGCACCAGAACACATCCGCCGCATGGAAGTCAAACACATACTTGAAGGTTGTGGCTACATAGAGCATGTAGCCCCCAACTGTGTGAACCACACCCTGTGGGAAGGATGGGGAACAGGTTAGGGCCTCATGCGTACCCCTCCTGACCACCAAATGGAGGCTGGGCAGAGCTGTAGGAAGATCCTCCTCAGGGATTCCAGCCCTGCCACCACCCATTTCACAGCATCCATCTCTCTTCCAATCTCCTTTTCTCCATGTTCCCATCTCATCTCCTTGATCACACTCCTGATGACACAAATGTCTATCAGTGCATCATTCATACCAACACCATCAGATAGTATTTCAGAGACACCCACATCACTAACACACATGAACACTCCTAGCACACTCATATCTAATAGTCCCTCTGTTGTGTATGTGTGCCCACACTCCCAATTACACACTATCAGAGTGAGTGGGAAAAAAAGATAATCCCCTCTGCTTACTCCATTCTTACCCCCATCTCTATGAAGGGGAGGCCAAAATTGTGTTTCTAAAGGCTCATTGAGGGATATTTCAAAGCCTATGGAGATAATTTAGGAATTGGGTGGGCAGAAAATAGAGTGACATAGCTTTCAAGTCAATAGAAGAATCAGAGTTTTCTTAAGTGTTTCTGGCTCCCACACTGTGCGCTGGCAGAGGACTACATGTTAACAGTATGCCATGTAGAAGGAACTGAACTCTAAGAGTTACGGTCTTAGAAGCCCAAGAGGGATCTCTGTGCCCACCCTTGGCCTTGAGTTAACAGAATAGCTCTCCTTCAGCCAAACCATGAGGGCATAGGGAAAGAACTTCCATGTCAGCCATATAAAACCCTCCACCTGAATTGTCTCACCCTGGGCCTCACCACTGATAGATTGAGGATTTACGTCTTAATTTGATTTAGAAAAGACAATGTTACATTTCCAAAACTTAGGGTTGTAGGAAAAAAATAATTTCCTTACCTATTTCCTCAGAAACTTACTTCTTACCCCTATATAATACACACACACACACACACACACACATACACACACACACACACACACACACACACAACTTGCCTTGGGTTTTCCTGTGGAGCCACTGGTGTACAGGATGAAGAGTGGGTCCTCGGCATCACACCACTCGGGCTCACACTCATCCCCCGCCTCTTGCATGAGCTCATGCCACCACAAGTCGATCCCTTGGTTCCATGAGATCTGCAGGGAAAGGAAGACAGGAATGGGCAGGGAAGAACTGTGAACAGCTCAAGATGGGGACAAGATACACTCATACCTTGCCCCTGGAGGGAATGAGACGGGACAGGCAGGTAGGAGTACAGGAAGGGAGAGAAGGCCCTTCAAGGATATAACGGAACAGAAAGAACAGGAACAGAACCCAAGCTTACTGAGTACTCCAACCACCCTGCCATCCTACCCCCATCTCTTCCCAGAACTCCTCTTACCTGGCCTCAGGCTGAGGAGGAGCCCTTGGCTGGTCCCTTCCCATCCTTCAATTCTCAGCAGAAATGTCACCTTCTTGGAAAGGCTTTACCTGAATAGTATCTGATAGATTCCCACCCCCAACCCTGCTATTATTATTGATCACAGCACCATGTTTCTTTTCCACATAGTACAGATTTCAAGTTATTTTATTTAGTTGTTTACTTGATTACTGTCTCCCCAACTAGGACCTCTATGAAGGCAGTGGCATGTCTTTCGCCCCGATCCCTGCCTTATCTCCAACACCTAGCAAAGTGCCTGGCACTCAGTAAATTTTTGTTGGATGAATGACTATGAAGACACAGGTGTACATACATACATATGTACTTACAGGACTAGGCTCATTAGCAAGGATGCAGACACCACACAATTCAGAAATGCAAAATTAGTCAGAGCCTATAGGTGAGGCGGGCACCTGACCCTGTTAGTAGTAAAATACGTCAGTAGATTTTGGTCTAAGCACTTTTCCCTGCATGTCCAGACCCAATCCACATCTGCAGGTTCCTACACTAGCTCTGCTCCTACCTTGACACCACTGGTATGAATAGGGTTTCCCACAGAGACTTTTACTTGTGGGGACAGGTTCCATTCACTTCAAGTTGGTAGAGAAGGAACAAGGTGGACTTCTCACAGTAGAAGGATGTCCCCCTATCCCTGAATGCCTTTGATAATTACTTCTGGATCTATCATCCTGAAACTTCTCTAAATTCTCCTTTGAAACTGTTTTACTTTGCTGTCTGTATCACCTCTTTGAACACTAGTTTTGAGCCTACTATCTGCTGAATGAAGTTAGAGCCCTGGAATTTGTCCAAAATCTTCAGTGTACTTCAATACCAGTTCTGCCACTTCCTAGCTATATGGCCTTGGGCAAGTCACTTTACCTTAAGTCTCACCTTTTAAAAATGAGGACAGTCATTCTTGCCCTAATGAACTCACAGGATGTGGTTAACACCAGAAGAGTAAAGTATTATCTAGTAAACATCAAGCCTTGGATTGCCCCAAGGGTAGAGGTTTGGGTGAGATGAGGAAAACTGATGAACTCAGGAGAGATAGAGGTTAGTTCAGTAACTCCTGGGAGTTAAACTTAAGAGTGTAGAGCTGGGCGCCGTGGCTCATGCCTGTAATCTCAGCACTTTGGGAGGCCAAGGCAGGTAGATCACCTGAGGTCAGGAGATCAAGACCAGTCTGGCCAACATGGTGAAACCCCATCTCTACTAAAAATACAAAAAGTATCCAGGTGTGGTGGCAGGAGCCTGTAATCCCAGCTACTCGGGAGGCTGGGGCAGGAGAATTGATTGAAACCGGGAGGTGGAGGTTGCAGTGAGCCGAGACCGTACCACCGTATTCCAGCCTGGGCGACAGAGTAAGACTCTGTCTCAAAAAAGAAACAAACAAACAAACAAAAACAACAACTTAAGAGGGTGATGATGGGAACTTTTCGGGGTTTGCTTTAGCTGTCACAAAGTCCTCTCATATTCATTAGATTCCTGCATGTTCAATGGCCCTGGTCGGCAGGTAGACATGGTGGTGTAAGAGAAATGCCCTTCTCCCATTATAAGGATATATGTTAATTTGTTGTGTGCATATTTGGTTAAAAAACTCCTGAAGTGTTAGATACATAGCTTGATAAATTAGAAAATGACTCCCTTCTTTCTGTACTACCTGCCCCTTATGGTAGAGAATTTGAAATTTCTGGATTATGAACATCATAAAAATGACAAGCCTAGAAAAAGGAAGAAGAGAGAGAAAGCTGCCCACAGTTAGAAAACATTAGAACACACCCGATTTTGTCTATCCATATGCATCTACACATACATTGTCACATGGGTACTTTTTTTCCTGCCAAATGATCACTTGAGATGACGGTACTAAGGTATTCAATCAGAAGTATCAATACTGCTTTGGACAAATGGCACTGGTCCACAGCACTGTGAACCGTCATAGAACAGGCACTAAGTACACATAAGGGCAAGGCATAGTTACACCATGGCTCTGCGATGAGGGCACTCTTATCATCGTATAATATTATTTCTTTTGTGGGTGTGTGTGTATACAGAAGTGGAGGGGTTAGAGTACTCCAAGTGTGGAACAGATAACTGGCACTAGGAAGCTGAGTCAACTCAATTAGTAGAGCAAACTTTGGTTATGAATTAGGTGTGTGCCTATGAGGCCCCAGGCTCTGAACCAGGAAAAGGTCTGAATTTTTTTAAGAATTGAGGAGTTGGCCTTTGTCCTTGGACCAGGATAGCCTCAGGGAGGGCAGCTGCCAGGTATGGAAGAGGAATATGAGGGAGCTCATAGATGATATGGTTGAGGAGGATACCTGCAAACCCTGCCAGGCTCTGCCTAGAAGATTGTTTAAGGATAAAGGGTTTGAAGCTCTGCCAGGATTTTTGCAGCTCTTCTGAAAATTATTTTTTAATTTTTAAACAGGGGGCCCATTGTCAGAAAGATTTTTGCAGCTTTGACTGCAATTCTTGGACCAACAAACCTGTACTTTTTAAGCCTATTTTTATGCTCTTTGGTATTTTGGAAACTGGTTGTTTTCACCTCCAAGAAACAAAAATCCAGTAGCCTTTGGCCTGAAGGTCTCTGGTATTAAGAATTACAAGTTTGTTACTTCTTTTCTGGTCTCTATTAGAAATGCCAGTCTGTTCCATTAAGGGGAAGCAAAAACAGCTAACATTTATTGAGTAGTTACTATGTGCCAAACACCTTACATATATTCAGAAAACACTATAAGATAGGTATAATTGTTATCATTATCTTATGGATGGAGAAACAGGCAAGAGAGCTTAAGTAATTTGTTCAAGTTTACACAGTAGCATGTGGCAGAGCCAGGATTTAAACCCAAGTTGTCTGGCTCCAGAGATTACAATTTAAGCCACTAAGTTTGTCACCTCTTTCAAAAGAAGGAGTGTATGTCCCTGCCTGAATTTTAAAAGAAAAGCAGTGTCCCTTGGGAAGGAGATCTGTCTCCACTGTGCTAATGAGAATAGAGAAAGGGGCTTATATCTACCATTAGCCTAAGAGGTTAATCATAGCAGATTTAGAGTAAGATACCCTGTGAGGATGGTAAAACCCAGAGAAATAGTGAGCTTTATATGTGGTTTTAGGAAGGGAAGCTGTTTCTCTTTATAGCATGTATTGCCATCTCTCCATTACTGATAAGGAAACTGAAGCCCAGAAAGGAGACTTGGCTTATTCAAGGTCATACAGCTAAAAATTGGTCTCTGGACTCCAGGCCCACTCTCTTCACGATACTAATCTGCTTTGAGCACTCCCTTGTGGATCTCCCTTCTTAGAACCACCTAAAATGTGACTTTTGTTCAGTTTAGCACTTAATCACATTGCAAAGTTATATGCAGTTTATAAATCCCAAAGTACTATATAAATGTATTCAGGAATCTTCTCTGCTGTCCTGTATAAAACTTGGGTTTTCCTCTGTATTAATAATACATGTCTAACTCCCCAACTTGATGGTGAATTCCCAAAGTCAGGGTCTGAACCTCCTCCACCTACTCCTCCTCTTGTCTCTCTGGGCTCTGCTCCAGTTACCTGCACAGTTAATGTTTTCTAACTGGTTACTTTGTCCCCTCTCCCACAAAGGTCCTGAGCAGCAGGATAAAATGGGTTCTGTTGTTACCTCTCTAAGATCCATGCTGTATGCCAATTCAGAGGCAGCAACAGACATTTAATTTCATCACCCTTCAGTGGCTTAGATGGCAAGCTGCCCAGGGGCAAGGGAAAGGAGGGTTAGGTCTGGCAGCCATCTTAATGGGGCAAACAGGCAAAGGGCAGATGAACACATAGACAAGCACGTAAGGAAGCGGCATAGCAGTGCAGAAATGGATACCTTGGGCCGAACACGCTTGGATTTCTCTTTCAGCTTACCCTGTTAAAAGCCCAGGGTGAAAAGGGTAGTGAGGTGGGTCCAAGAACACAAGGAGTGGGAGCAAAGGGTCTGTGTGTCGTAAACCCCAAACTCTCTTCTCACTGGTCTTCCCTGTTTCTATTTTCCTGATCCTGATTCCAGCCCCTATACGTGTAAAACCCCTGACACTGATTGGGCTCTCCAACTTCCCTAAACTAGACTACAGCCTCTCTAGCCCCAAGACCCCTCAGGGAGCCTCAAGTCACAGTCTCTCAGTGTCTGTCTTTTTCAACCCCAGAACTTTGATCCCTCATGCTCCTCAGCCTGGAGGCCTTCATTGGCTTTTCTACCATTCCTACCAAAAGCCCTAGAACCAACGATAACAAGGGCCGTACTGTGAGGGCTGGATTCTGGTCCTTCCATGGTGGGAATCCCTTGGGCCACAAAGGCAGCCCACCCCACATCACAGCCCAGTAATGGAGATGACTATACACTGTCACTCAAGTTAGACATTTCTAACACAAGCCTAAGCCCTGAGGATTCCCTGTGCCCACAAGGATACCAAAACCAGCACAGGAGTCTCCCTTACAATCACTTGTGCTATGTTCTCAAGGTACAAGGGCCTCTCTACCCACAGTCAAGGTCAAAGTCTTCTAGCTGCCACCTAAGCCCTGCTAGAGGAGGCATTCCTAGAATTGCTCCCGGATCCTCAATATACAAGCAAGCAATGGACATCAGGAATTTTCTGGGAAGAGTGAAGCAATTTGAGCCTGGAAAAAGGTATAGTAGTGCCAGACTCACCTGCACACCCGGGCATGGCCTCTTAATTGGGGGGGACTGGCTGGGGGAGTCGCCCATGCCCAGCTCTGCCCGCCCCAGGTGCTTGACCACAATGCAGCATCTTACTGGGAAACCCCTGGAGGAGAGAAAAGCCTAAAGTGGTAGCCAGGTTGGCTCAAAGAGAACTTGGCAAGACCCACCCATGCCCACTTAGGGTAGAGGGAACAAAGGAAACCTAGCACTGGGGAAAGACTCAGTCAACTCAGACAGTAGCCAACTGGCCAAATACACTTACTTCTCCTGACATTTCTGCAGGGCCTCGTCAGCCAGCTCCTTCAGGTTCACAAGCTTTTCCCCCCTGTAGAAGGCATCTTTGGGGAGCAACAGACATTCCAGGCCTTAGTAAGCACCACACTTCCTAGTGGGCACAATGTCCACAAAGCCCTTCCTGTGTGGGCCTCCTAACTCTGGCTCTTCCAGCTGATTTGAGCTGACAGGGTCAGCTGAGGTGGGACCAGGAGAGGAAGGGCAGACAGTTTCTACCCTCTAGGCTGAGTAGCCCCAAATACCAACAAGCTGATTGGAGACCAAGGCTTGAAGTACGGGGGTTCTGGAGAAGAGGTGAGAGAATTAGTCACCTGTAGTGATGAGAAGACTGCAGCTGGAATCCAGGATCCGTTCACATAGAGACTCTGAAGAGAAGCCTGCAAACTAGGGAAGGGAAGAAAGTCTGAGGGAGAGAAGGAAGCCCCAGGGATTGAGTGAATAAGGAAAGGAGTTGCTCGTGAAACCTTACAGATCTTTAAGCCAGGGTCCTAGAAGAAACTGAATAACTGATATGGACTTATGACACAAACCTTCTAAGCCCCTTAGTTTGTTATTTGAGATCCTCCATCATCTAGGCCCAACCTACTAGTCCCGAGCCCCATCCCCCATGCCTTCCCCTTTTCACCAGCCCAAACTCCTACCACAATGGAGTGCAAAGCCCCAATGCGGGCACACGCCAGCATAGCCACCACAAGCTCTGGGATCATAGGCATGTAGATGGCCACTCGGTCACCCTTCTGAATGCCTGCAGGTAAAAGCATAGAATACGAACCATGAACCCTTCCTGCTGCTACTCTCTCTCATCCAGCTGGCCTCCCCCAAGCTGACCTGTTCTCTTCCCCTGTTACCAAATTCTTTCCAACCCTTGCCCTCTCCCCATAAGCCTCCAATACCCCAAGACCAGACCCCCAGTCCCTTTCCCAGATCCAAAACTCACCCTGTTTTCGGAGAACATTGCTGAACTGACACACTTGGACCAGAAGCTCATGGTATGTGATCTGAGTGGTCTCCCCTGGCTCATTGCCCTCCCTGAGACATACCAGAAAGAATCAGTGATTAGTATAACTTCTTCCCCAAATAAGAAACAGGCATAGTCATAAAATCCATCCAGTGACACCAAGGCCTGGGACTGTTCTGTGAGGGTGAGCTATCTGCCTACCATCAATCTTGCCATCACCAATCTTGAGTTAACTGGTTAGATACTTTGGCTATTCAAGATACTTTACACATATGTTGTGTGTCATTAGAAGATGCACTGTACATCTCTGATCCTTGATAAACTGGGGTGATGGCCCCTTCTCTTCCATCCTAGTAATGCATTAAGGAGAAGTGATAGCACAGATGTGATTCCTTTCAATTAGGCATCAAGACTGCGATATTCAGAGTAGGGTCTCCAGATCACTTGTGCCTAAATCATCTAGAAGATTTGTAGATTTCTGGGCTCCAATTCAGACATACTGAATTAGAATCACAGGGTCCAAGGATCTGCTTAAGGTGGTACAAAGAATTAGTGGGGATTCTGATGCACATTTAAGGTTTGAGAATTGGCTGGGCACGGTGGATCACACCTGTAATCCCAGCACTTTGGAAGGCCGAGGTGGGTGGATCACGAAGTCAGGAGTTCAAGACCAGCCTGGCCAACAAGGTGAAACCCCATCTCTACTAAAAATAGAAAAATTAGCTGAGTGTGGTGATGTGTGCCTGTAATACTAGCTACGGAGGAGGCTGAGGCACAAGAATTGCTTGAATCTGGGAGGCGGTGGTTGCAGTGAGCTGAGATTGCACCACTGCACTCCAGCTTGGATGACAGAGTGAGATTCTTCAATAAATAAATAAACAAACAAACAAATAAATAAAGTTTGAGAATCACCATCCTGTATCAGGTGATTTCTGTCTACTTCCTCAGCCTTGCCTCCCACTCCTTCCTAGGCTTTAGCCTGGTTTACCTCAGTCATTCCTTCATGTATTCATTTGCTTATTCAACAACTACTATGTGGTATCTATATGTATAGAAATAAGGCACCAATACGCCGGGTGCAGTGGCTCACTCCTGTAATCCCAGCACACTGGGAGACCAAGGCAGGTGGATCACCTGAGGTCAGGAGTTGGAGACCAGCCTGGCCAACATGGTGAAACCCTGTCTCTACTAGAAATAAAAAAATAAGCTGAGTGTGGGGGGGCATGCCTATAATCCTAGCTACTAGGGAGGCGGAGGCAGGAGAATTGCTTGAACCCAGGAGGTGCAGGTTGTGGAGAGCTGAGACCATGCCACTGCACTCCAGCCTGGGTGAAAGAGTAAGACTCTGTCTCAAAAAAAAAATAAATAAATAAAAAAATAAGGCACCAGAGAACAAGATAAGTAAGATACCTGACATCAAGGAGCTTATATTCCAATGATAGTGTAGTTAATAAATAACAAATATAACCCAGATAAGTTCAGATTATGATAAGCATTATAAAGGAAATAAAGAAGAATGATATAAAAATGAGTGACTAGGAAGAAATGTTTCTTAAAAATATACTATCTTGGGTCAGGCGCAGTGGCTCACACCTATAATCCCGACACGTTAGAAGGCCAAGGTGGGATGATTGCCTGAGTCCAGGAGTTTAAGACCAGCCTGGGCAACATAGTAAGATCCCATCTCTAAAAAAAATTGGCTGGGTGTGGTGGCATGTGCCTATAGTCCCAGCCACTCAGAAAGATGAGATGGGAAGATCTCTTGGCTCATGCCTGTAATCCCAACACTTTGGAAGGCCAAGGCAGGAGGATCACTTGAGACCAGGAGTTCAAGACCAATCTGAGCAATGTAGCAAGATCCCATCTCTACAAAAAAAGATTTTTTCAGTTAGCTGAGTATTGTGGTACATGCCTGTAGTCTCAGCTACTCAGGAGGCTGAGGCAGGAAGATAGCTTAAGCACTGGAGGTCAAGGCTGCAGTGAGCTGTAATCGTGTCTCTGCATTCCAGCCTGGAAAACAGAGTGAGTCCCTGTCTCCAAATAAATAAATAAATAAATGTTTCCCTTAGTGTTTTTTTTTTTAATTTTATGATTTTTTTACATAAGTAATACATATAAGTGGGACTACATAAAAAGATACGTAATGAGAAAAAAAAGAAAAACAAATAAAATAAAAAAGATACATAATGAGAAGTGTTCTCTCCATTCCTATTTCCCAATTACCCTGCCTACTGGCAAATCAGTTTGGGTTTTATGATTTTTTTTTTTTAAAGTCAGAGTCTGACTGTATTACATAGGCTGGAGTGCATTAGCGCAATCATAGCTCACTGAAGCCTCTGACTCCTGGGTTCAAGCAGTCCTCCTACTTCAGCCTCCCAAGTAGCTGGGACTACAGGCACATGCTAGAATACCTGGCTAATTTTTTTATCTAAAATTTTTTTGTAGAAGTAGAGTCTCGCTATATTGCCCAGGGTGGTCTCAAACTCCTGGCCTCAAGTGATCCTCCTGCTTTAGCCTCTGAAAGTGCTAGGATTACAGGTATGAGCCACTATGCCTAGGGCAAAACACTGTTACCAATATTTTATGTAACTTTCCAGAAACAATTAATAGGCAGAACAGACCACTCTTAGTAGGACAGAGGGCTAATGTGATTCAACTAGTGTGGAATGACCAAAATAATTATTCTGGAAGAAGTCTGTATCATTAGGCTCTTTCATAAGACCCTTAAGATCACTGGAGACAGAAATTTGAAAATTGAATGTTAAAAAATTGGATTTTACGGGAGGCTGAGGCAGGAGAATTGCTTGAATCCAGGTGGAGGTTGCAGTGAGCCAAGATCATGCCATTGCACTCCAGCCTGGGCGACAAGAGTGAAACTCCATCTCAAAAAAAAAAAAAATTGGCCAGGCACAGTGGCTCACGCCTATAATCCCAGCACTTTTGGAGGCCAAGGAGGGTAGATCACCTGAGGTCAGGAGTTCGAGACCAGGCTGGCCAACATGGCGAAACCCCCTCTCTACTAAAAATATAAAAATTAGCTAGGCATGGTGGTACATGCCTGTAGTCTCAGCTACTTGGAAGGCTAAGGCGGGAGGATCACTTGAACCCGGAAGGTGGAGGTTGCAGTAAGCCAAGATCACTCTACTGTACTCGAGCCTGGGCAACAGAGTAAAACTCCGTCTCAAAAAAAAAAATGATTTTAATGTTTGTTGTTCAGAAAAGAGATAAACACCTCACAGTCTTCAGTCAAGCACAGGGTAACAGAGGTAGGAAGAACTGCTCTACTTAAGGGACAGGTCAGGCAAGTACATACACTACATGCTTTGTTTACATATGCTCATTTTTTCTACACAAATGATGGCATACAATACACACTATTCTGTATTTCATTTTGCTAATTATTATATGCATTCAATAAACTGCACAAATCTTAAGTGTAGAACTTGATCATCTTGCTATTTCAAATTTAACAATATACCTTGACTATCATTCTTCACCAAGACTTAAAGAGCTATTTCTCTTTTTTATTTGGTTTTGTTGTTGTTTTTGAGACAGGGTCTCACTCTATCACTCAGGCTGGGGTGCAGTGGCACCACCACGGCTCACTGCAACCTCAACCTCCCAGGCTCAAGTGATCCTCCTGTCTCAGCCTCTTGAATAGTTGGGACTACAGGTGAGACCCACGATGCATGACTACTGGTTTTTTTGTTTTGTTTTGTTTGATAGAGACAGGATCCTACTATGTTACTCAGGCTGGTCTGGAACTCCTGGCCTCAAGTGATCCTCCCGCCTCAGCCTTCCTTCCAAAGTGTTGGATTATAGGTGTGAGCCATGGCACCAAGCTTAAAGAGCTATTCCATTATCTTTTTCAGCTGCAAAATATTCCACTGTTTGTATATACTGTAATTTATTTAACAAATAAATGCTTCAATGAACAAATGAATATCCTTTCTTATGTCACTTTACTCTTTTGCAAGTATATCTGTAGGATGAATTACCAGAAGTGGAACTGTTGGGTCAAAAGATGTGTGCTTTGTTTTTCCTTTTTCAAGACGGAATTTCGCTCTTATTGCCTAGGCTGGAGTAAAATGGCACGATCTCGGCTCAGGTAACCTCCACCTCCCAGGTTCAGGCAATTCTGCCTCAGCCTCCCAAGTAGCTAGGATTACAGGTGTGTGCCTCCACACCCGGCTAATTTTGAGTAGAGATGCGGTTTCACCATGTTGGTCAGGCTGGTCTCAAACTCCTGACCTCAGGTGATCCACCCACCCTGGCCTCCCAAAGTGGTGGGATTATAGGCGTGAGCCACTGTTCCTGGCCAATGTGTGCATTTTAAATATTGATTAATATTAGGGAACAACTACTTTAAATAAGATGGTCCTGGAAGGCCTCTCTCTGGAGAGGCAATATTTGAGCCAAGACCTGAAAAATGAGAGGTAGGCAATCATACTAATTCTTAGGAAGAGTATTCTGGGCAAAGAGAACATCAAGTGGAAAGGCACTGAGACCTTTTCTAAGAAAGAAAGAAAGACAATATGGCTGGAGTTCAGTGAGCAAGAAGTTGGGTAAGAATGAGAGGTAGGCAGCCAAATCGCACAGAGCCTTGCAGGCAATAGTAAGAAGTCTGAATTTTATTCTAAGTGGATTCCTGGTTTCCCTTGGCAAGTTCAGGTCTACCTCCACACTTTTGACCATGCCATTGCCCCCACTCAGAATATTCTTTCTCCTCCTTCAGACACCAGCACCATGTGGCCCTCCCTTAGCATCACAGACCATTGCTTTCCCTCTCCTTCCTTACTGCACAGAATACTTATGAAGGAGGTAACTGAAACCTAGAGAAATGTTGTGGCTTGGCCAAGGTCACACAATAATAAGTGGCAGAGCCAAGAATAGATCCTCAGGTCTTCTGATTTCAAGGCCAGATTCTTTCCCTCATAGTGTGAAGGATGGGGACAGGCTGGGAAGCCAGGCCTTTTCTTACTAGCAGAGGTCACACAGAAGATTATCAGCCTCTTTCCAGTTCCTGGCTCGATGAGTCAGTACCATCCTCTCCCTGGCTTTAACCCTCCTAGGCATATGAGAAGCCAAACACAGGGAGCTTACTAAAGTGGGAAAGAACAGGGAGAGAGGAAGCTGGCAAATGGCTCTGAATGCCAAAGGCAGAAAAGCCATTTCCTTAACTGGCTCACTGACGAGTAACACAGGAACTTCAGAATGTCTTCGGTTATGGCTGAATGCTGACATATACATAACGAAGCACACATGTCCCAACATGCATACCACATACCAATTCGCCTATGTGCGCTCACTTGTATAAAATCACATATACTAATATACAAACATTCTAGGCATAAAAGCTGCCTATCTGCACACATAGGCACAAATAAATATAAATATATGCACCCAGGACTCAAACATGGGCCTATCTGCAAGTATATCCACCACATATATGTACCCACCTATGTGCATGGTATGCTCCTCTACCAAATTATTCTGTTTTGCCAGGTGCCACACATGTAATCCCACACTTTGGGAGGCTGAGGCGGGCAGATCACTTGAGGCCAGGAGTTCAAGACTGTCCTGGCCAACATGGTGAAGCCCCAACTCTACTAAAAAGACAAAAATGGGCTGGGTGTGGTGGCTCACACCTGTAATCCCAGCACTTTGGGAGGCCGAGGCAGGTGGATCACAAGGTCAGGAGTTTGAGACGAAACTCGCCAACATGGTGAAATCCCATCTCTACTAAAAAAATACAAAAATTAGCTGGGCATGGTGGCGCACACCTGTAGTCCCAGCTACTTTGGAGGCTGAGGTAGGAGAATTGCTTGAATCTGGGAGGCAGAGGTTGCAGTGAGCCAAGATCACACCACTGCACTCCTTGAATCTGGGAGGCAGAGGTTGCAGTGAGCCAAGATTACACCACTGCACTCCAGCCTGGGTGACAGAATAAGACTCCGTCTCAAAAAAAAAAAAAAGACAAAAATTAGCTGGACATGGTGGCACATGCCTATAACCCCAGCTACTCAGGAGGCTGTGGTGGGAGGATCACCTGAGCCCAGGAGGCGGAGGTTTCAGTGAGCTGAGATTGAACCACTGCACTCCAGCCTGGGTGACAGAGCAAGACTGTCTCCAAAAAAAAAAAAAAAAAAAGCTGGGCACGGTGGCTCACATCTGTAATTCCAGCACTTTAAGAGGCCAAGGCAGGCGGATCACCTGAGGTTGGGAGTTCGAGACCAACCTGACCAACATGGAGAAACCCCATCTCTACTAAAAACACAAAAATAGCTGGACAGGGTGGCACATGCCTGTAATCCCAGCTATTCAGGAGGCTGAGGCAGGAGAATCACTTGAAACTGGGAGGCAGAGGTTGCAGTGAGCCAAGATCACGCCATTGCACTCCAGCCTAGGCAACAAGAGTGAGATGCCATCTCAGGGAAAAAAAAAATCATTCTGCTTTATTTTGTTTCATGAAACTTTCCATTATTTGAAATTATGTCATGTATGTTAATTACCTATATATTATCTGTGTTCTTCACTGGAATATAAGCTCCATGATAGCAGAGTGTTTTGTTTTGTTTTGTTTGAGACAGAGTCTTGCTCTGTCACCCAGGCTGGAGTGTAATGGCGCGATCTTGGCTCACTGCAACTCCACCTTCCAGGTTCAAGTGATTCTCCCTGCCTCAGTCTCCCAAGGAGCTGGGATTACAGGCATGTACCACCATGCCCAGCTAATTTTTCTGTATTTTTAATAGAGATGGGGTTTCACCATGTCGGCCAGACTGGCCTCGAACTCCTCACCTCAGGTGATCTGCCTGTCTCTGCCTCCCAAAGTGCTGGGATTACAGATATAAGCCACCGCACACAGCTGATAGCAGAGATCTTATTTGTCTTCTTCACTGCTACATCCCTAGCACCACAAGTAGACTAGTACATAGAAGGTGCACAGGAAGAGATAAGCACAACCTATACAAGTACAATTTACTTAAGGCCACTTCCAACCCACAAACACACACACACACACACACACACACACACACACACACCCTCACAGTGTGCATTCCTCTCCTTGGCTGTGGGCTCAAGTTATACATTATTGATGTAGGCACCTTACTCATTCCAGTGTCTTCTTTCTCTGACATATACACCAGGCTGGGGCCCCTGGCTAGTTGGGAGAGGTGAGGGGGCAGGGTACTGGCCTACTGCAAAATCCCAAGCCCTCTAGGACATAAGAACTCTTAAAAGAACATCCAATCTAGTCTCTTAACTCTGAGATTGAAAGAGGCTATTAGCTATGCTTGGCATCACAGGGTGGGTTGAAACAGAGCAGAGACCAGGACTTAAGGTCCAGACCTCTTTCTTCTACACCAGGAGCAGGTAATGTAAATAAGTGAAGTGGACCACATGAAAGAAAATGTATGATAAAGATAAGAAATAGTTCCCTTTTCACTTCCCTATAAGAAAATAGCAGCATATGCATAACAACCTTTAGCCCCAGTTTTGGGGGAACAATAGGGAAGGGAAAGGACTGGAAAACTGGCAAGTGCATGCCCTGGCAAAAGAAGGCCTCTAGTACCTATTAGCAGCCTAATGTTCCCTCTGAGTGCTTCTGCCTTAGTTGCAGTAAGGCACAAGAAGGGCTGAAGGAGGAGGTAGACAGAGGCACATCCCAGAAACTGCACCACAGATTACCCAGAATGCCAGAGGAGGGCCAGGCATGGCGGCTCATGCCTGTAATCCCAGCACTTTAGGAGGCTGAGGTGGGAGGATCACTTGAGGCCAGGAGTTGGAGACTAGCCTGGACAACAAAGCAAGACCCCATCTAGAGGAGAACGGTGCTTCTGAGATTCACCACTCTTATTTACAGATGAGAAACCTATGGCACAGAAATGGAAAGTGATGACCTTGAGGTTACTTACAAATTATTAGCAACATTATTCTAAAGCACCGTTGTCTAAAATGGCAGTCACTAGCCACATACAGCTATCAAACACTTGAAATGTGGCTGAAGAACTGGATTATTTATTTTACTTAATTTTATTTACTATAAATATCAATAGTTACATATGGCTAGTGGCTTCCATGTTGGATAGCACAGTTCTAGAGTCTAAATGTCTCTAGTTCAGGGCACTCTCCTCCTAAATGACATGGCCTCCAAACGGGGGGTGTTGTTTCCAAATTCAGAATTAGCATAAGGGAAAAAATCTCAGGAACCCTGAAAACTATGAGGTTGACAACTATTAAGGATGGAATTTTAGTGTACTTATCAGAAATTCATCATTCCGTTTGGTTTTCCCTTAGTTCCTTAGAAAAAGTTCCTTTTGAAAACACCACAGATGGCCTGGCACAGTGGCTTAAGCCTGTAATTCCAGCACTTTGGGAGGCTGAGGCAGGCGGATCACGAGGTCAGGAGTTCAAGACTAGCCTGGCCAATGTTGTGAAACCTTGTTTCTATTAAAAATACAAAAATTAGCTGGGTTTGGTGGCACATGCCAGCTGAGTAGTCCCAGCTGCTCAGGAGGCTGAGGCAGGAGACTCACTCGAACCCTGGAGTCGGAGGTTGCAGTAAGCCGAGATTGTGCCACTGTACTACAGCCTGGCCACAGAGCAGAAGTCTGTCAAAAAAAGAAAAGAAAAGAAAAGAGGAAGAGGAAGAGGAAGAGGAAGGGAAGGGAAGGGAGACACCACAGATTTCTGGTTTCAAGTGACGTATAACTTGCAGACCCTAATGCAGCCTAACTCAGCTCCTGATTCAAAAACTAGAATCAACTGTCATTCTATCACCCAAATTTGGAAGGGCTTTCTACCAACTACAAAACTGATTAAACTAGAGTAAACAGCCTCAATCAGTGGACTATTTATGAAATGTCTCCCTAAACATCAATTCCTCACCTGCGGAGGAAGCCAAGTCTGTACCAATCAGTCTTCCTTCAAAAGGCAGGTACCAGCCAGGCGCAGTGGCTCGCACCTGTAATCCCAGTACTTTGGGAGGCAGAGGTGGGAGGATCACGTGAGGTCAAGAGTTCAAGACCAGCCTGGTCAACATGGCAAAACCCTGTCTCTACTTAAAAAAAAAAATTAACTGTGCATGGTGGGGTGTGCCTGTGGTCACAGCTACTTGGGAGGCTGAGGCACGAGCATCACTTGAACCTGGGAGGTTGAGGTTGCAATCAGCCAAAATTGTGCCACTGCACTCCAGCCTGGGTGACAGAGCAAGACTCTGTTTAACAAATTTTTAAAAAGGCAGGCATGGTCAAGTAGACACAAATCAAAACAACAATCAGATCCCACTTTACCCCACTAAGATGGCCATAATCAAACAGACAATAACAAGTGCTGACAAACATGTACAGAAATTGGAAACCTCATACATTGCTGATGGGAATGTAAAATGGTTCAGCTACTTTGGAAAACAGTCTGGCAATTCCTCCAAAGGTTAAATATAGAGTTACCATATGACTCAGCAATTACCTCCTAATTATATACCCAAGAAAATTGAAAACATATACCTACACAAAAATATGTACCCAAAGGTTTGTAGTAGTGTTATTCATGACATCAGAAAGTGCAAAGAACCCAAATGTCCACCAGTTGAGGAGTGAATAAAGAAAAATGTGATATAGTTGTACAATGCAATATTATTTAGCCATGAAAAAGGATGAAGTACCTATCTATGGTATAATATGGATGAACTTTTTTTTTTTTAGACAGTCTCGCTTTGTCGCCCAGGCTGGAGTGTGGTGGCATGATATCAGCTCACTGCAACCTCTGCCTCCTGAGTTCAAGCAATTCTCCTGCCTCAGCCTCCCGAGTACCTGGAATTACAGGGATGCACCACCACACTCGGCTAATTTTTGTATTTTTAGTAGAGACAGGTCTTCACCATGTTGGCCAGGTTGGTCTTGAACTCCCTACCTCAAGTGTTCTGCCCACCTCAGCCTCCCAAAGTGCTAGAATTACAGGTGTGAGCCACTGCACCCAGGCTATAATACAAATTGAACCTTGAAAACATCATGAAGGAAACCAGACACAAAGGGCCACATATTATATGATTCCATTTATATGAAATGTCCAGAATAAGGCAGAGCCTTAGAGACAGAAAGTAGATTAGTGGTTGTCTAGAGCTAGAGGGGAAGAAGTTGGGGGGAAATGAAAAATGACTGCTAATGAGTATTGGACTTCTTTCGGGGTGGTGAAAATGTTCTAAAATTGAGGGTTGTATACCTCTGTGAATATATTAAAAATATGAATCACATACTTTAAATTGGTGAATTATATGGTATAAATTATATCCCAATAAAAATGTCATTGTGATTTTTACTGGAATTGCAATAAATGTACAGATTTATTTGGAAAATACAGATATCTTTACAAATCTTCCTTTCCAGAAAGACTGTAACCATTCATCAGAAAGATTTAGCACTATTCATTCATTCATTCATTCTTGCCTCTTTCTATTTCTTTCTCTTCTTCTTTTTGAGACAGACTCTCGCTCTGTTGCCCAGGCTGGAGTGCAGTGGTGCTATCTCGGCTTACTGCAACCTCTGCCTCCCGAGTTCAAGCAATTCTCCTGCCTAAGCCTCCCTAGTAGCTGGGACTACAGGCATGAGCCACCATGCCCAGCTAATTCTTGTATTTTTAGTTGAGATGCGGTTTCACCATGTTGGCCAGGTTGGTCTCAAACTCCTAACCTCAAGTGATCTGCCCACCTTGGACTCCCAAGGTGCTAGGATTACAGGTGTGAGCCACCACACCCAGCCTTTCTGTTTATTTCTAAAGACAACACTTGGGCACTTTTTTTTTTTTCTAGCACTACAGTCCTATGTAGACATCTGTTTCCCTCACTGGATTGTGAGTTCCTTAATGGCAGACAGGGTATCTTTTTATATGTTTTCTCCTCAGTGCTTACCACAAAGACCGATACACAGTGAGCACCTAATACATAATTGTAAAATGAACAGATAAAAGCATGAATAAACAAATGAACAAACTTATCTCTGCTCGTATGACCAGCTGGATCCAGGATGATCAAAGAGAGAAAGTATGGAAGGAAAGAGGGGATAAGATAGGATACAAACAAGATAGATGCTAGATAGGCAAGGAAAAGACAGGAGTGGAATTTGTGGAATAGAATTTGGAATCATGTGAAGAAGAGTTTCTTGTTTCTACAGTGGGCTCAGTCCTGGACTCTGTGAAGAGACTGGAAGGGGCCCCTGGAGCTGAGGTTCAGAGTATGAGAAGCCTGCCCTGCAGTCTGGGCTATTATTGTACCCTGTCCTCTTGCCAGTTATTTTCAGGCCTTGCTCCAAATACCTTGTGCATGTTCCCCTTGGCCAAAGTGGCTTTGGTGCCAGATGGATTGTGTACCTCTTCTCTTTTCCCACTGCCTACATGCCTACTTACAGGAGGGGAAGCACACACTTGTTCCTACCATTCTGTGTCCCATACTGGCCTTACCCATAACAAGTGAATGAGGGTAGCTCTTTTATTATCAGAGTATTTGGAATGCAGCCCCAAAAGAGGAAGCAGAACAGAAAGTGGAAAGAAAATCCAGGGGCATCATTTTATATGTACATCAAGTCTTTCAAGTATAACAGACACATGCAAAAATATTCATCATAATGGTTCTCTGTTATGTAGGTCAAAGGCAGTTTAAATCATTAGTCCTCAACCTAGGGTACTCTATTCCTGTGGGTACCTATGCAGAAAAATATTAAGAGAATAAATGTCTAGATCCTCAACTTCCATATGTAATATTTCCTAACAATGATCTGTCTGAGTTGGTTCTTCTTTCTCACTCTCTTTCACAATTACCTTTCTCCTATGTTAAACAAAAATGTCACAGCTCTCTCTTATCTTAAACTTTATTATGGTACAATACCAGGGTATGAAAACTTCCAGAGTGCTGAACAAAGCCATAATTTGAGAATGTATAACTTCTGAGGTAGAGCCCCAAGAAAGCAAATCAAGGACAGCTTCTCTGAGAAATCAGTACTGAAAGGATTGGCATCTTAATTCATCCAGGAAACAAACTCATGGCAAGACTACTTGCCTTATATCTCTTAGAATTACAATTCAGAAGTGAAATAGTTATCACAGAGTCATACATTAACATATTTATCTTAAGAAAGAAGTTAGGCAATTTCTAACAGAAAGTAGATCTCATTTAGCTGATTATGTTGAGTGATAACTGGCTACGCAAAATAGGTTGTATGGTGGATGTTTTCTACAAATTATATGAGCTAAATTTGCAGTGTCAACATTTTGAAAGAGTTATAACCTATATATGCATATATATGTATATAATATATACAATATTTTGGAAATTATATTTTTTGCAATTTTTAAATCTTATAAAATTTTTAGATATGAACATTATGTCAAGAGTTACATAATTTTTCAAAATTCCTTTAGGTATACAATTTTAAGAGTTTAAGGCTATTAATCTAAATAATTTTTCAATGTTACTTTGTCCCTTCCCCTCTACTTCAGAATTGCCTGAGGAGGTTACAAAAATACAAGTCAGAGGTCTTACCCTCTGAACATTCTAACTCAATAGTCTGGGATAGGGTCCAGGAATCTGGAAATCTAACGACATCTTCAGGTAATTATTTACATAAACTAAAATTGCGAAACCCTGGCTCTAAATATAGAGTTACCAGACTAGATTGTTTACCCTTAATTCAATGTACAATTTACATAAACTTTCCCCTTTCTCTGAGCCTCAGTTTCCTTCTCTGTAAAGTATAAGATGGGAAAGATAATTGAGAGAAGGGAGAGGTTGGTATTAGACTAATCTCTAATGTATCTCAGACTCTGATTCTCATTTCTTCCCTCCACCAGCAGGGGAATGGGTTCTCAATGTCAGTTTCAAAGAAAAGGGGTAGACACAGAAAGGAAAAGATTGTAGAACTTGTGGAGAATTCAGAGTCACACCATGAAGAGTTTCTTAAGCTCCTACAGTGAGCTCAGTGGGCTCAGTCCTGCACTCTGCCATGGGAAAGACTGGGAGGAGTCCCTGGGGCTGAGATTCAGGGTATAGGAATCACATGGGAGTGCCAAACTTACTTAAATGGGGAAGAAAAAAAAAAAAGAACAAACTTAGTTGAGGTAGAGATCAAAGAAGAGTAATGAAATCTGCCATTCCTGTCTCACATGGTGGTTGTATAAATCAGATAAGAATCCAGGCCAGGCGTGGTGGCTCATACCTGTAATCCCAGCACTTTGGGGGACTGAAGCATGTGGATCACTTGAGGTCAGGAGTTCAAGACCAGCCTGGCCAACATGGTAAAACCCCATCTTAACTAACAGTACAAAAAAATTAGCCAGGTGTAGTGGCACATGCCGGTAATGCCAGCTGCTTGGGAGGATGAGGTGGAAGGACAGCTTAAACCCAGGAGGTGGAGGTTGCAGCGAGCCAAGATCATGCTACTGCACTCCAGGCTGGGCAACAGAGCGAGGCTCTGTCTCAAAATAAAAAAGAATCCAGCTAATTCCTCACATGAGTATAAAAATGCTTTAGAGGACATTCACTCATCTGATTCTCACAGCTACCTTAGCAGTAGGTAGAGCAAATATTATCATCATTTTAAAGATATAAGAAGCCCAGAGGAAGTGGCTTGCTAAGGCCACAAAAGGGGGTTAATGGCAAATCTGTAACTAGGCCCTAGGTTTCTGACTTCCAGACTAGTGTTGATTCTGCTGTACCAATTTGGAGTGTACCCAAATGAACATGAAGAAGCCTCTCTCCTAAGAATCTCCAGGAGCACTGTGGAAAGCTGAGGAGGAGGGAACTCCCATGCATTTTTAGCTTTAGCCCATGGCCAAGGCCAAACTCACCATGATCACGTCAACATCCCACAACTTCCTGAAAGACCCAAAACCTAAGGCAAGACCCAAAACCTAAAGCAAGACCCAAAACTTCACAGTCCTTGGCAGCGCCAAGTGTCACAAGAACATTTATGTATTCATTTGCTCCTAGAGACATGTCTCCCTCCTCCCCACCCTCTTGACAGAAATAAGGAAAAGCATATTGTTCCCAACATTTCATTCCTGAACAAAATTATAACTTATAGGCAAAAATCTTGCCCCCATCAGAATGTGAACTTCATAAGGACAAGGAACAAATATTTCTTATTTATTGCTATCGCCTAAGCACCTAGAACAGTCCCTGGTATATGTCTATAAATAACTATAAAAATTTAAAAACCTGCTACTAGAAGCTATTGGATTATCTATAGAGCATGGCTAGCCACATAAATAAAATTATGTTTCTATCAGTTTGTTCGTTATCATGTGAAAACAACTAGAAAGATTTTTAACAAATCTGGATGTCATATTAGGATTCTCTAACTTTTTGTTTTTTTTGAGACAGGGTCTCACCCAGGCTGGTGTGCAGTGGCGTAATCACCGCTCACTGCAGCCTCAACCTCCCAGGCTCAAGGAATCCTCCCCACTCAGCCTCTTGAATATCTGGGACCACAGGTGTGCATGACCACACCCAGCTAATTTTTTTTTTTTTTGAGATGGAGTCTTGCTCTGTCACCCAGGCTGGAGTGCAGCCTGCAACCTCCGCCTCCCAGGTTTAAGCGATTCTCCCGCCTCAGCCTCCCAAGTAGCTGGGACTACAGGCGCCCATCACCATGCCTGGCCAGTTTTTGTAGAAACCAGGTTTCACCATATTGGCCAGGCTGGTCTCAAACTCCTGACCTTGTGATCCACCCGCCTCAGCCTCCCAAAGTGCTGGGATTATAGGCATGAGCCACCATGTCTGGCCCACACCTAGCTAATTTATTATTATTATTATTATTATTATTTGACACTGAGTCTCACTCTGTCACCCAGCCTGAAATGCAGTGGCATGATCTTGGCTCACTTCAACCTCTGCCTCCCAGGTTCAAGTGATTCTCCTGCCTCAGCCTCCTGAGTAGCTGGGATTACAGGCATGAGCCACCATACCCAGCCTAATTTTTAAATTTTTTGTAGAGATGGGATCTACCTGTTTTGCCCAGGCTGATCTCAAACTCCTGAGCTCAGTGATACTTCTACCTCAGTCTCCCAAAATGCTGGGATTATAGGAGTGAGCCACTGTGCCTGGCAGATTCTCTAACTCACTATATTTGGTAGTTTGGAGGACACCTCAAATAGCCACCCTCAAAAGCAGCTCTGAAACTAAAGTTCAACAAGAACCCTCTGTGACTGCTCCTTTGGACAGATTTTCATGTGTTAAAATATCATGGTCAAAAGAAAAAGCAAACATTGGTTTCAAAAATTAGTCTCTAGTCAAAAAAATCACACTTAGAAATGCAAGTGTTCGGCCAGGTGTGGTGGCTCATGCCTGTAATCCCAGCACTTTGGGAGGCTGAGGGGGGTGGATCACAAAGTCAGGAGATCAAGACCATCCTGGCCAACATGGTGAAACCCCATCTCTACCAAAATACAAAAAATTAGCCGGGCATGGTGGCGTGCACCTGCAGTCCCAGCTACTCGGGAGGCTGAGACAGGGGAATCGTTTGAAGCCAGGAGGCAGAGGTTGCAGAGATGGAATAGTGCCACTGCACTCCAGCCTGGTGACAGAGTAAGACTCTGTCGAAAGTTGGAAGGAAGGAAGTAAGGAAGGGAGGGAGGGAGGGAGAAAGAGAGAGAGAAGAGGCTGGTCTGAAGGTAGTGAGTTATCTCAATTGATTGTTCACAGTTACAGATCGAACTCCTTGTTCTACTATTTACCCTCTTCTCGCTACTGCACTTGACTAGTCTTTAAAAAAAAAAAGAGAGAGAGAGAGAGAAGAAGGAAGGAAAGACAGAGAGAAAGAGATAGAAAGGAAGAAAGAAAGAAAAAGAAAGAAGAAAGAGAAGAAAGAAAAAAAGAAGAAAGAGAAGGAAGGAAGGAAGGAGGGAAGGAAGGAAGGTGTTCATATGCTCTAGAGATGTTTTCTATATGGGCAACTCCATGTGTAATGTATTCCAGAGTGAATAGTTTCTGGGTCGTATTTATTTTATTTAAATAAAATAATGATGCTCCCAACAGTAAAACCATGAGGCTCTGAATAAGTAGACCAGATCTTAGAACCCTAGATGAGGACTGTTCTAAAAACTTTATATTCCAAAACAAGATAACAGATCTGTCCAAGGCCCTCCTATATCTGAGATTTTACAGTATTCTCTTGACTCTTCTCTAATTCAAAATTCCAAGCTGGCCAGGCGCAGTGGCTCATGTCTATAATCCCAGCACTTTGGGAGGCCAAAGCGGGAAGCTCACCTGAGGTCAGGAGTACGAGACCAGCCTGGCCAACACAGCGAAACCTCGTCTCTACTAAAATACAAAAAATTAGCTGGGCATGGTGGTGTGTGCCTGTAGTCCCAGCTACTCAGGAGGCTGAGGCAGAAGAATCACTTGAACCTGGGAAGCAGAGGTTACAGTGAGCCAAGATCGCGCCATTGTACTCCAGCCTGGGTGACAAGACCAAAACTCTGTCTCAAAAAAATAAAAATAAATATAACATTAGCTGGGTGTGGTGGTGCACACCTGTGGTCCCAGTTACTCAGGAGGCTGAGATGGGAGGATCACTTGAACCCTGGAGTTCGAGGCTACTGTGAGCCACAATTGTACCACTGTACTACTCCAGCCTGAGCAACAGAGCAAGACAGAGAGGAAAGAAGGAGGAAGGAAGGAAGGGAGGGAGGGAAGAGAGAGAGAGAGAGAGAAAGAAAGAAAGAAAAAGAAAGAAAGAAAAAGAGAGAAAGAAAGAGAGAGAAAGAAAGACAGAGAAAGAAAGAGAAAAAGAAAAAGAAAGAGAAAAAGAGAAAGAGGGGAGGGAGGGAGAAAGAGAGAGAGAAAGAGAAAGAGAGAAAGAAGGAAGGAAGGAAAGACAGAAAGAAGAGGAAGGAAGGAGGAAGGAAGGAAGGGAGGGAGGGGAGAGAGAGAGAGAAAGAAAGAAAAAGAGAGAAAGAGAAAGAAAGACAGAGAAAGAAAGAGAAAAAGAGAAAGAGGGGAGGGAGGGAGAAAGAGAGAGAAAGAAAGAGAGAAAGAGAGAAAGAAAGAAGGAAGGAAGGAAAGAAAGAAAGAAAAGGAAGGAAGGAAGAGAAAGGAAGGAAGGAAAAATCTTAAGTATTATGAGAGATTATAAACTGAGTGGAGACTGTGGCTGTCAATGAGGCTACTGTAATCTTAGATATGTAAAGTCAAAGAATGGTAATAGTACCCTGTTCAAGGCAGACTATAGCTGGAATACTTAATGAGAGATACTGGCCAACTAAAGTATATCCAGCGGAGACCGACACGGCTGTTGAGGAAGCCACATCATATGAGGAACCTGAGAATATGGACTCAGTATCACCTCATTTATAAAACAAGAATACCGGACTAGATCAGGGGTTTTCAAACTGAGCTTTCAAACTGAGCTTTGCAAATACCTAGGGGTTCCAGACACACACATCACAGGGAACACAGTGACAGGGTGGAGAAGCCCACAGAATGTGGCTCTAGGCCTCCCATCCATGCTCTAACCAGATCAGCTCCGCTGCTACCTGTTTTTGGTATGGGGCTTTGGCATAATAATAAAAATAGCTACTACACTTTTTGCCAAGCACTAAGCCCTTTATATAGATTATTCCAATTATTCCCCACAACAATCTATGTCACAGAACTTGTTATTATTTCCATTTTACAGACATGAAAATTGAGGTTTAAAGAGGTGAGGTAACTTGCCCAACTAGTAAGTATTAAGGTAGAGATGTAGGGATTGAATCAGAATGATCCAGAATCAGAATGAAAACTTATGAGGATTGCTAGGGATGGGGATATTGGTACTACAATTCCCGATTCGTTTGGGAACTGGACCAAATGACCTCTAAGGACTGAAATTGAGAGTCTTGAATTCTCTGAGGTTCAAGGTGTGAGATACTGGAGATCATTACCAGTGCCCAACCTCTCCCAAACCAAATCTAGGAAATGGGGCAAGGCCCATCCTCAATTCCAGGCCTTCTTAGTTGTTATAAATGTGAGGTTGCCATAAAGCAAGAACCCCTGCTCCCATCTGACTACCTAGTATCTTCAAAAGAGAGGAGGCCAGTTCCTCCCCTCCCCCAACTTCTCCCAGAAATGTAGGGAACTTATCAGGGCAGTTCCCTACATTCGTGACAGAAATTCTGAAGGTCAGCACCAGAAGTAACTTAAGCAAGTGTCCTGTATATCCCTAACAGTTTATAAGTGAGAAAAAGAAGGCTTAGAAAAGGACATTAACCAAAACCATTCTTTTCATTAAATGTTTACTGAAAACATCAGTATAAGAAGTTGGCCCAGACACAAACTCAGGTAGCTGATATGGAGCTCAGGATGCTGAAACAGGCCTCAAGACAGTCTTCAGAGCAATACATTCATTATTCATATGCCACCTACTTCCAAAAAAGTGACTTGGAAAGCACAGCCTACTTGTCTCATTTTCACCACTTTAGGAAGGGGTTCTGTAAAGTGTCAAGGGTCATAAAACTCAGGGAGAAATGAGAGAAACAGATTAGAAATCCACCTTAAACATGAACTCCTCCAGCTCTCCTCCACTATCTACTCACTTGATTCAAGCTGAGAAAGACTGTTCCCAACAAGTATCTCCCATTAGCTTTGAGTATTTATGCTACCAGCCACAAACAACCCTCAGGCAAGGGGAGCAGACCCCTTCCTCAGCCTTTTCATTCCAAACCTTCTAAAATTCTTGCTTTATGGTGTCAACATCATTATAGAAAAAACATAAATAAATAAACAAAATCCTCTCTCTTTCTTACCATCTCGACAGAAATTCAACCCACCAACTGAGTCACCACAGAGTCACTACAGATTGCAACAGAACTTCTAAAAACTGCTTCCTCTCTTCAGAAACAGTCACAGAATTCCGGAAGATGAGAGATGAAAGAGACCTTTCAGAGTGTCTGCAGTTCATCTCCCACCATGCCTACAAAGGGAAGGCCCAGAGAGAGGAAGAGAATGGTCTGAAGTCATCTTTCTCAAATGAGTGTTTTTCTTTACTAAGTATATCTTAAACAATAGATACACTGTTGTGAAACTAGTAAGGATATGGATATAGTGTGTGTATTTGACAAGGTGGGGATGGCTGAGAAAGTGAGACAAGCCCATGTTTTGACAAGGAGATTTGTCAGGATAATATGGAAAATGAGAGCTCTAGAGTATATTGTCCTGTCATTCTTGTTCAGGGCCTCTAAATTATCTAGGTCCATATTCTGGAGTTCACTTCAGTGATATGGGGAGATAGGGACTTTTTTTTTTTGGCCCTCAAATACACACAGTCATACATACACCTACAAGGATCTAGGGAGCTCCAAAATGTCATACTATAGAATTCATATTCAGGAGCATACAAGGATCCTGAGAGCAGAGCTTCTGTCCTAGGGTCACTCCTAAAGTTGTCTTATTCTCGAAAGCTCCAGTTCCTGAAGAAGGACTGAAATATAGTGAGAGGCATAAACAAACAGTAGTGATTTCAGCTGAGGGTGAGGATTTAGGTGGCTCAGAGATAACGACAGCCTTAAGGCAACCCAAAGCAAAACAAACAATGGAAAGAATCAACTATACTGCATGTGTTGGGCTTTGGTACTAGGGACTTCTAGAAAAAGTAGAGATTGAGCAGCTAGTATAAATGACCAGAATATCAGCCATCAACCACTCTTTCCACCCTCTCCTCATAAACCTTTTACTTAATCCCCCAAATCTCTGATAGCTCTCCAGTGTTCCTTCAACTAGCTAACTCCCTTCCACTCCTTCAGCTACCTCTAACACCCTCACTATCTCTCCCTGAATGACCATCCCAATACCTTTTCACTGATCATTTTCTCGTACATATACATATGCATCTCTGCTAACATATTTATCTGCCACACCAGGGGGAAAACAGTATGAGAGGGTTGGAACCAAAGTCTTTATTTTGCAGGGCAAATTTAGCTCTTGGATCAGATGAAAATGTGCGTTCAAAAGAGCAGTGTTTATATAGACTAAGAGAATCCTTGACTCTTCCCTCTCACTTTCTCCTTAGCTCCCCACCATCTACACACCTAGTTACCTGTACTGGTTTCTTTCCATAATGAAAAATAGCTAATACACTTTTTTTGCCAAGCACCAAGCCCTTTATACAGATTAAATTACTATAAAATTACTAAATTACTCTAGAATTTCATTGTTCCATTCCATTCCCACCAGCAGCTTCCCAGTTCAGGACTGAATAACAAACTGTTCTCTGGCTTCACATTCCCATTTCCATATGTATCCAAATTAATCCTCTTAACCTCTGCTGTAACTTCTACATTCCCCTGCATACAACCTTTCACAGATCTCCAAAAATAGTCAAGATCTCCCATACCTGGACCTCATCCACTGTTGAAGACAACCTGATTCCTCTTTCACTCCCCATATCCAATCCAAGTCAGCAAATTCCATGGGTTCTTCATTCAAAATAGATCCAGAATTTGACCACATCTAACCATCTTCACGACTACTACTATGGTCTAAATCACCATAATCTACCACCTGGATTTTTATAATAGCCTCCTAATTGGTCTCCCTGCTTCTACTTTTCCCCTTCTACTGTCTATTCTTAATATAAAAGATAGAGCCTAAATAGAAGCCAAATCATTGTCACATCTATGCTTAAGACTGTCTAGTGGTTCCCTATTTCACTGTGAATAAAAGGCCAAAGTCTACATTGGCTTTTAAGACGCGACATGATCTAATATTCTGCTGATGTCAATACTACTCTCTTTTCTAGCTTACACTGTTTTAGCTACACTAACTTCCTAGCTAGTCTTCAAACACAGCAGGCAGCAGGACATTTATTTTTCCATCTACCTGGAACATTTCCCCTTCCTACCCCAACTATCTGCATGGCACACTCCATAATTTCCTGCAGATCTCTGCTCAAATGTCATCTTTATTAAAAGGTTCTTTCCTTATCAGCTCCCACTCTGCACTGTCACTTCCCTTTCCTTTCACTTTGCTCTATTTTTCTATAGTACTCATCACTACCTGTCATACACTTAATGGTTTCTGTGTTTATTGTCTGTCTCCTTAAGCTGGACTATAACCTCCATGAGGGCAAGAACTTTGTTTAGAATAGTACCTGGCACATAATAAGTTCTTAGTAACTATTTATTGAATGAATAAATTGTTCCCGGCATAAATCTTTTATTCTAAACATGCCTGGTCTTTTAAGTGTCCCAATATAAATAATTGTGGTGGCTAATATTTAAGTGCATTCAATGTGTCAGGAATTTGACACATTATTTAATCCTACAAAACGGACAACTCCATGAGATAACAGATATTTTTATCCACATTTTGCAGGTGAGAAAACTGAGCCTCAAAGAGGTTAAGTAACTTGCCCAAGATCAATAGCTAATTAGTGGCAAAAATAGGACTCAAACTGGGTTAGTCTGACACCAAAACACATTCTCCTAATCTTTATGTTATCCTGCCTCCCTATAAGGCTTTCTCCTTTCTGTGAACTATTTCTGTAAGTAGCTCTTTGCAGTTTGGCCCATAATTCTTTTTTTTTTTTTTTTTTTTTTTTTAGACATAGTCTTGGTCTGTTGCCAGGCACCAGGCTGGAGTGCAGTGGCACGATCTTGGCTCACTGCAACCTCCACCTCTGGGTTCAAGCAATTCTCCTGCCTCAGCCTCCCAAGTAGCTGGGACTACAGGCGCACACCACCATACCCAGCTAATTTTCGTATTTTTTAGTAGAGATGGGGTTTCACGATGTTGGCCAGGATGGTTTCGATCTCTTGACCTCATGATCCACCCGCCTTGGCCTCCCAAAGTGCTGGGATTACAGGCATGAGCCACCAAACCTGGCCCAGGCCGTTTTTATATAGATTTATCTGTTTTGTTTTGTTTTTGAGACAGAGTTTCACTCTTGTTGCCCAGGCTGGAGTGCAATGGTGTGATCTCAGCTCACTGCAACCTCCGCCTCCTGGGTTCAAGCCATTCTCCTGACTCAGCCTCCAAAGTAGCTGCAATTACAGGTACCCACAACCACACCCAGCTAATTTTTGTATTTTTAGTAGAGACAGGGTTTCACCATGTTGGCCAGGCTGTTCTCGAACTCTTGACCTCAAGTGATTCACCTATCTTGGCTTCCCAAAGTGCTGGGATTAAGCCGTGAGCCACTATGCTCGGCCAATCTATTTGGTCTTTCCAAATAGAATATAAATTCCATGAGACTAGGGTCTGGGACATTTAAACCTAATAACACATTTTATCTGATACTTTAAAGTTAATTTAAATCAATTTGGCTAATGTGACTAACTTCCTTTTTTATCTGTCACAGCCAAGTACTGGACTACTAGAATAAGGAGGTAGTACCATGAGTGAAAAAAAAAGTTGACTAGCAGTGGTAATGTCTGGAAATTAGTCTTGGTTCTATCTTCAAACAGGTGTACAACCCTTAGGCAAATCACTGAGCTTCTTTGTCTTTTAATCTACCAATCTTTGAAGAGAGTTGGCCTCGATGGACTCTAATGGTCACTTGAAATTCTTAAAATACTACTATTCCATGAATATTTGCAATGTGTCAAGCCAAAAGTTAAAGGCCACATTATTCCTTACTATGGTTCTATTTTGGATAATGGGAGTACTTTCCTAAGAGCACCATTTCCTTTGTGAATAATTTCAATGTCTATACAATACATGTTCCAAAACAAGAAATGAGCTACAAATGTGGCTTGTTAATGCCACCACAGCTTTCTAAATGATAAACTTAAGAAGAAAGCCATAATGTGGTTCTGTAAGAAGTATGTCACTTGGAGCAAATCATGGAAAAGATGTCATTTTTAAAAGCATTAATAGGAATTAGAGCAGAAAGAAGGTGAGCTCCAAGAGGGAGAACTTTGGGAGGAAAAGGAGAACTTCATATGATAGTGAGTTTGGAAAATATTAAATATATGGTAAAGGGTTAAATAGTACAAGAAAAAAAAGGTAAGCAATTATTATTTTTTCATTATTATTGTTTTCTGAGTCAAGAGTGTCACTCTGTCACCCAAGCTGGAGTGCAGTGGCACAATCTCCACTCGCTGCAACCTCCACCTCACAGGTTCAAGCAATTCTCCTGCCTCAGCCTCCCAAGAAGTTGGGACTACAGGTGGGCACCACCACACCCAGCTAATTTATATATATATATATATATTTTTCTCTCTCTCTCTCTTTTTTAAAAATTGTAAGAAATGGCATTAATTTTTTAAAATATTTTTAGTAGAGTCGGGGTTTCACCATGTTGTCCGGGCTGGTCTTGAACTCCTGACCTCAGGTGATCTGCCCACCTTGACCTCCCAAAGTGTTGGGATTACAGAAATGAGCCACCACACCTGGCCTGGTAAGCAATTATTAACTTCAGAGTAAATAAAAATCTGAATGTAAAAGGAAATATAACCATAGTATGCTATTCTTATGTAACTGATTTTAAATTAACTAGAAAACAGCTGTAATTATATTGAGAAGAAGAGAGAAGGAAGTTAGAGAGGTATATGACAACCAAATTCTCATCTATTATAGTAAGAAATCAATACTTTCCTTAAAAATTATTAAGAACAGCAGTATAAGCATATCATTTAAAAATACAGAGATAACAAAGGGAAGTAACCATATCTGGCATATTTGCACTTTTCTTTCTTATAATAAAATGTGATTTATTCGTATTTTGCTTTTGCTTTACTATAAACATAAAATAATTAAATAATAATTGCTTAATGGTACTTGTCTCCTGCCTTTTTACCCCTCTATTCATAATGCCTAACGTAGCCCTGAGTATCCAATATCTTTAACAATTCTTGTTGAGGGAGTGACCAATGTAAAAATGGAGTGAGGATGCCTTGTTATTGAGTTACAGAATTTTACACTGGAAGTAAATTTAGAGATTATTTAATCCAGTGCTTTCCCAGTGGCTGTTCCATGGGATATTGCTTCTTTTGGTATTAATAGCATGCTGGCAAAAAGTGTTTGAGGCTTAAATAAATTCGGGAAATCCTACATTAAACAAAATTAATCAGGTATCTCTAATGTAGGACTTCTTGGAGACTTTACTATGCTAATATACATTGGGAATCTCACACAAAGGCAATTTATTATGTAGTGTTTCTCAATCATTTTATGAATTAATAAGCTCCCAACTAATATCTCCAGTAATCAGTGGTGCCTGAAGCATTCTTTGGAAAACGCTATCTAGTCCACTCCTCTCCTTTTACAGATGGGGAAAGAGAGGCTCTCCAGAGCCTGTTCAGGTAAGGGTAGTAGGGAAAGTGGTGTCACTAGAAAGAAAGGGCCTCAGGATTCTGGAAAACTCTCCAGTGATTGAAAACTCTGGCCTGTGTATTGTTTTTCCTTAGGCACCTGAGTTCTTTCAAACCAGGGAACAAATTTGGATACAGGCATTTCCTTTTAAAATACTTTTTTCTCTTTTCTTTTTTATTGCTTTCTATTTTATTTTTATTATTAATACTTTTTAAGATAGGATCTTGCTCTGTTTTCCAAGCTAGAGTGCAGTGGTGTGATCTCTGCTCACTGCAACCTCCACCTCCTGGGCTCAAGCAATCCTCTCACCTCGGCCTTCTGAGTAGCTAAGACTACAGCTGTGCACTACCATGCACAGCTAATTTTTGTCTTTTATGTAGAGACGGAGTTTCACCGTATTGTCCAGGCTGGTCTCGAACTCCTGAGCTCAAGCAATCCACCTGCCTTGGCCACCCAAAGTGCTGGGATTACAGGTGCGAGTCGCCATGCCCAGCGTATTTCTTTCTTTTTTGTAAAATAGAGATGAGGTCTCACTATGTTGTCCAGGCTGGTCTCAAACTCTTGAGCTCAAGAAATCCTCTTGCTTCAGCCTCCCAAAGTGCTGGGATTACAGGCATGAGCCACATGCCCAGCCACCTTTTAAGATCTTTAAAGAGCCTAGGAAATGAGCCCAAGTATTGGCTGGAGCCCAAGCATAAAGCTCTAGAGCAAAAGCTAAAGAGAGTCTCAACAGACACAACAGACAGTGAATTTCCATGGCAAAGTGGCCCCCAACTGAGCAATGGTAATATAACAACAGAGCACGCACACTTGTACAGTGTTTTCCAATAAATAAGTAAGTGCTTTTACAACATCATCTCGTTTGATTCTTACAACAACCTAGTGAGAAAAACAAGGATAGAATTATTATCCCCATTTTATGGAAGTAGAAACTCTTAATTAAATGCCTTTTCTGTGGTTATACAGCATGTTAATGACAGAGCTGGAATGAGAACCTAAATTTTCCTGTCTCCTCAAGGCTCTTCTCAATATATCACACAAACTAGGCAAAGATATTGAGTGAGTTCCAATTTAACTCTCCCATGAAGCATCCAAGCTGCTCCTACTGGCTAGCTCAAAAAATTGATCAGGCCAGACATAGTGGCTCATCCTAATTCCAGCACTTTGGGAGGCCAAAGCAAGTGGATCACTTGAGTTCAGGAGTTCAAGAACAGCATGGGCAAAATGGCGAAACCCCATCATTACAAAAAATACTAAACACAAAATACAAAACAAATAATTAGCCAGACATGGTGGAGCATGCCTACAGTCCCAGCTACTCAGGAGGCTGAGATGGGAGGATGGCTTCAGCAGGGGAGGCAGAGGCAGAGGTTGCAGTGAGCCAGGATTATGCCACTGAACTCCAGCCTGGGCAACAGAACAAGATCCTATCTCCAAAGTAAAACAAAACAAAACAAAACAAAAAGTAGATCAGTTCTGAGTGCTCATAGGCAGAACCAACACCCCAATTACTGGAACTCAAAGTCCTATTTGGGTTCAGTGTAGTAGTATCTCCTAGACAGCTAACTTCCTGGAAGAAGCAGTCTTAGAAATTTCCTGCTGGGGAAGCTGCATGGTCTAGTGGTACAAGCAAGGAGTCAGACAGACTCGAGTTTGAATCCTGGCTCTACCACTTATATGACCTTATTCACTATACAACCCTTCAACGCTTCATTTGTTCCCCTGTAAACTGAAACTAAGAATTACTATTTTACAAAGCTGTTTAGAAGCCAAGATAAGGAATTAGAGGAATAATCGAGTGTTATGGTTGAGTGTAAGCTCTGTAATTATACTGCCTAGGTTTGAATCTCAGCCTTGCTTCTAGCTAGTTGTTTCACTTCAGATATGTCACTTGACTTCTCATAATTTCAGTTTTCACCTATGTAAAGTGAGGAAAACAAATAGTGTTTTTATAATTATTATAAGCATCAAAGGAGATAATATTTGTTAAGCACTTAAGCATAGTTTCTGGCACACAGCTCAGTAAAAGATAACGATAATGATAGTGGTAGTAGCGATGGTGAAAAACCCAATACTATTTGTCTTCCAAAGCAAGAATTAGGAAGGAAGCTACTCAGTCCTGTTCTCTTCCATTTGCCAATGCCCCTTCTCCCTCTTCAACTGCAAGCTAAGAACACTAGACTAGAAGTCAGGGCACTTGGCTTTGAATGTCAACTCTGTCACATACTAGTTACGTGATCTGAAGGAAGTCATGTAACTTCCTTGAGGTATTTTTCCTCACCTGAGATATTAAGTTGATGACACTATGCTTACTCTACTGGATTGTTGTATCAAGTGAGTGTTTTTATCTGCCATCAAGTATAAGAAGGATATTTTTACCAGTAAAAAGCAACTTTATCTCCAAGCTTTTTCTCATGGACATTTCGATCCAGTACATTGTAGCAGATGTTGGTAATTGCTCCTTTCATCCACTCAGTGAAGATTTTCCCTTTAGTCACATCAAAGTTGTACCGAAGGAATGGGCCAGGGCACGGAGTCTTCCAGTAAAATTCCTTGGCAATGTCTCCCCAGAATTCTGCAACAGAAAGGGAAGCCCAGATATCATTAATCTTCTAAGACATATTTAGCCTCAGAAGGCTTACCAGTTTATACCCAGGACCAAGTTACAACTTCTCTGCCCTAGGACCCATCACCTGGGTCCCTTCTTTACCTGTCTAATCTTAGAACCTACCACTCTTCTAACCCATCTTCTATTCCCCTGGGCTGAATCTCAACTCAAACTCTTCCCTCTGTCCTCAAGACTGCCTACTCATTTTTTAACATCTACTAAAATCAGAACCACCTAGTACTGGCACAATGTCTAGCACACAATAGGCAATCAGTAATTTTTTGTTGCTGTTGCCCAGGCTTGTCTTGAACTCCTGGACTCAGCTATCCTCCTGCCTCAGCCTCCCAAGTAGCTGGGATTATAGGTACACAACCACTGAGCTCTGCTGAAATCAGCACAGTTTTTTTTCACCATCTATCTAACTAGATGAAAGTGACTTTTAAAGTAATTAGTGAAAGGAAGAAATTATTTACCCACCATGATCATCTCTTTCTTCTCTTAATTTGTGCATTCTCTCTCAGCAATTATATATTGAGCATATATATAGAGAGAGAGAGAGCATCTCCTTCTCCAGCTTCTACTTGTATAAATGTTATTCACTATGTGCCAAATGTTTCTCTTTTTTTATAGGTATTATCTAATTTAGTCCTTACAACAACTCTAAGAGGAAGGCTTTTCTCATTTTATAAACTTGAAAATCAAGGATCAGAGAGGTTAAATAACTTGTCTAAGGTTACGCAATTACTAAGTCAAGACTTGAACTTCCCTGAGACATTTTCACTAAAATCTAAAAGATGAACAGAAGTTTTTCTCCACTCCCATATGAAGAAAAGAGACCACTCTGAGATGAGAGAGAACCAAGAGTATATGTTAGGAGGAACTCCTTGAGGCTGAAACACTGAGAATAAGGGAAATAATACCAGGAATTGATGCATAAACTGGGCAAATCATGCAATTCTGTGTATAATAAGGAATTTCGTATATATCCCAAGAGCAATGAAAATCCATTGAATGGCTTTAAGTACCAGTGACATGATCAAATTTATATTCTTAAAATATCTGCCTGGCTATTCTGCAGAAAATGTACTCAACAGGTAAACCATATGAATGCAGAGATTTTAGGATATTCTGAGTACTGAATCAAGAGTTGGAGGATGCTGGGTGTGGTGGCTCATGCCTGTAATCCTAGCACTTTGGGAGGCTTAGGCAGGCAGATCACCTGAGATCAGGAATTCGAGACCAGCCTGGCCAACATGGTGAAACCCTGTCTCTACTAAAAATTAAAAAAAAAAAAAATTAGCAGGACGTGGTGGCAGGCGCCTGTAATCCCAGCTACCTCAGGAGGCTGAAGCAGGAGAATCGCTTGAACCCAGGAGGCAGAGGTTGTAGTGAACCGAGATTGCACCACTATACTTCAGCCTAGGTGACAAAACGAGACTCTTTCTCAAAAAAAGAGAGAAGCAATTAGAACCATAACAATGAAAGTAACCTTACAGATTATCATCCCCTCATTTCATAAGAAATTAAATTCACAGAAGCTAAGTCATTTGTTTTAGGTTATACTATTTAGAGTTTATACAATCTAGTTGGAGAGAGAAGATGAACACATGAAATATTTTAATGTACAAGACAGAATATAATTGAAAGTTAAATCACATAGTGTACAATCTTGTGATGTATTAAATAAATCCAAATTAAATCAACCTCAAGATGCCATTTCACACCTGTAAAACTAGCAAAAATTAAAAAAAATTATTAAGCCCAACATCTGAGTGGCCCTGGGAAAACAGACACTCTTACACAATAGTGGCATTGTAAGAATTGGCACAATCTTATTAGATAGCAAGGCAATGCATGATAAGAGCCATAAAACTTTTTTTTTTTTTTTTAGTTTTGGAGTCTTACTCTGTCACCCAGGCTGGAGTGCAGTGGCACGATTTCAGCTCACTGCAATCTCCATCTCCCTAGCTCAAGTGATCCCCACATCGCCCCTCAATAGCTGGAACTACAGGAACACATTGTTTGTTTGTTTATTTGTTTTTTCTAGAAAACAGGATTTGGCCATGTTGCCCAGGCTGGCCTCAAACTCCTGAGCTCAAACAATCCACCCACCTTGGCCTCCCAAAGTGCTGCGATTACAGGTGTGGGCCACCATACCCAGCCATAAAACTTCTTATACCCTTTTCTCTGCTATCTCAACTTTGAGGAATAGACTTAAAGAAAATAATCACAAAGAAAAAAAAGTGATTACTAAAGAGGTATTTATAGCAACACTATAATAATGAAACTGGAAACAACCCAATAGCCCAACAATAACAAACTGATGAAAACTAGTAATACAAGTAGTAATACAATATAATAATAAATGACCATTAAAGAGAAAGCAAATGAGAGCTGGTATTTAGTACATGCCATTCATGTATCAGGGACTGGACTAATCTCATTTAATGTTTAAGACATTATGGTCTTACAAAGTATACATTCATTATCCTAATTTTATAGATGAGAAAACTGAAGCTCAGGAAGCATAGGAAACTCTGCCAAGAACCACATAGCTAATAACAAGAATACAAACACTCAAAAATATTTTTAAGTGATAATAGTAGGCACATAGTATATAAAACTATTTATAAACCACATTTATGTATATCAACAAGGAAAGAAGAAAACTGAGGTGTTTTTGTTTTTGTTTTGAGACAGGGTCTCACTCTGTCACTCAGGCTGGAGTGCAGTGGCTCAATCTTGGCTCACTGCAACCTCCTCCCCTGGGTTCAAGCAATTCTTGTGCCTTAGCCTCCTGAGAAGTGGGATTACAGAAGTGCATCAACATGCTTGACTACAAAACTGAGTTTTATGCACAATTAGTTTTTTGAGGTTTTTGGAGGTAAAGGTGTGTGTGTCAGAATCTGGGTGTTTCATTGGCATGCACTCTAAGTGCTAGATACTCAGAAGAAGAAAAAGGTGAGCATGAATTGGGATGATCAGGAAATGCTCTATTGGAACTGGTGGAGTTTGACTAGGTAGAGAGAAACAGAAGGAAATGGACAAAGGCAAGAAGGTGGGAATAGGTGTATATCCAGGATGTCAAGGAGAATGATCTATCTAGAATGAGGGGAGTGCTAGCAAGCAGTGGGAGATAAGGATAGAGAGGTAGGGTAAAGCTAGATTATCTGGAGGTCTTAAAACAAAAGCAGAATTTTAATTAGAAATTGCCAGAAACAGGGAACTATTGAAAGTTTTTGCAGTGACATATGAAAGCAGTATTTCCATAATTTCATTCCAATGGTGTTTTGATAAATCTACTAGAAAGACTGAAGGTGGTGAAATTAGGCAAGAGAGAACAAATTAGGAGGCTGCTTCCCTGGTAGAAATTCTGTACTTGACAGAATTTGGTGAAATGCATTCTGTGGGGTCATAGAAGAGGAATAGCATTGCTATTAGGATATGGATTCTGCAGTCAAACTGCCTTTGTTCAAATCCCAACTCCACCACTTTACACTTGATTGAACCTTGTCTTGCATTACTCAGTAATTGCTTTATATTGTATCAGACTACTATTTATTAAATGTCTACTGTGCATTAGGCATGCTATAGTGTACACTTATTACACACTTTTGTCCTCATACAAACCTATTAGACAAATATTATTAGTCCTATCTTATAGATGGAAGAAAAGGAATCTCAGACAGGCTTAAAAATCTGCCTAAGGCTGGGCATGGTGGCTGACGCCTGTAATCCCAGCACTTTGGGAGGCCGAGGCAGGTGGATCACCTGAGGTCAGGAGTTTGACAGCAGCCTGGCCAACATGGCGAAACCCTGTCTCTACTAAAAATACAAAAATTAGCCAGGCATGGTGGTGCATGCCTGTAATCCCAGCTATTCAGGAGTCTGAGGCAGGAGAATCACTTAAACCCAGGAGGTGGAGGTTGCAGGAAAAAAAAAATCTGCATAAGACCCCACAGTAGGTGAATAGCAGAGCCAGGGTGTAAATTTAGATTTTTCTGGATTTGATTCCTGGCCCATGCTTGTCCTACAACCAAACATCATGCTGCCTCCCAATGGGGTGCAATTTAACTCCTTGGTCAGGCATGGTGGCTCATGCACACATAATCCCAGCACTTTGGAAGGCCAAGGTGGGAGGAAAGCCTGAGGCCAGGAGTTTGAGACCAGCCTGGGCAACATGGCAAAACCCCGTCTCTCCAAAAAAATATAAAAAATTAGCTGGGCATCATGATGTGGGCCTGTAGTTGCAGCCACCCAGGAGACTGAGGCAGAAAGATCACATGAGCCCAGAAGTTGGAAGCTATAATGAGCCTAGATTGACCAACTGCACTCCAGCCTGGGTGACACAGTGAGACCCTGTCTCCAAAATAAAAAAAAAAAATTACATATATATATATATATACACATATATATATATATACATATATATACATATATATACATATATATATACATATATATATATACATATATATGTATATATATATATATATACATACATAACTCCTTTACCCAGACTGAGGATGACTGTAGGGGATTTTCCTCATACTTTTTTTTTTTTTAGATGGAGTCTTGCTCTGTTACCCAGGCTGGAGTACGCTATCTCAGCTCACTGCAACCTCTGCCTCCCGGGTTCAAGCAATTCTCCTGTCTCAGCCTCCTGAGTAGCTGGAATGACAGGCACGTGCTACCATGCCCAGCTAATTTTTGTATTTTTAATAGAGATGGGGTTTCACCATGTCGGCCAGGATGGTCTCAGATTCTTGACCTCAAGTGATCTGCCCGCCTTGGCCTCCCAAAGTGTTGGGATTACAGACGTGGGCTACCACGTCTCCACTAAAAATACAAAATTAGCCGATTTTCATCATACGTTTTAACAGACATGGAACCATCTATCAGAACTTTTGAATTATTATTAATACAATCCCAGCCCAAGTTTTAAAGAAACAAACTTCATGTTGGTCAGGCTGGTCTCGAACTCCCAACCTCAAGTGATCCGCCCGCCTCGGCCTCCCAAAGTGCTGGGATTACAGGCGTAAGCCATCACGTCCCTACTAAAAATACAAAATTAGCCGGGCAAGGTGGCGCATGCCTGTAATTCCAGCTACTTGGGAGGCTGAGGCAGGAGAATCGCTTGAACCCGGGAGGTGGAGGTTGTTGGTGAGCTGAGATCGCGCCATTGCACTCCAGCCTGGGCAACAAGAGAGAAACTCCGTCTCAAAACAAACAAACAAACAAACAAACTTGACACGGTAATAACTCGTTCAGTCTTATATCGCGTAATTTCCATTGGGATGTCCGATATACTAAAAATAGCTCTGGGACCCCATTACTAATCTGAGGATCCCAAGATGGGAACCAGACCCGTTATTGCCCTCAACAGTTGACGGGTTAAAGGTCTCAGGAGGCAGTGGCTGAGCTGGTGTGAAAGGGAAGCAAAGAAAGTTCTACTCGTGGCCCTCCTCTCCTCAAGGCTCCCCTTGCCCCTTAGAGACCCTCTTTTCACCTCAGGAACTCCCTTCTCTTCCCATGAAACTTTTACTTTCCTGGCCGACCTTCCCGTCCCAACCTCGAGGAACCTCACTTCTTCCCTCACGGAATCCCGCGTCTCCTCGCAAAAACCCACATCTCCCCACTGACCCTCCGAGTCTCCAGGGAACTTCCCAGCTCCCAGGAAACCCTCATCTCCCGGAATCCCTTTTCCATCTCCTCAAGGAACCGCAATTCTTCCCTCACAGAACCTCCATCTTCTCACGGACACCTCAGCTTCCCAGGAGAGCCCGCGACTCCCCCAGGGAGCCCCCACTCCTCTCCCCACTGACACCCCCAGGCCCGCCCGGACCGGGCCTCACCCCGCGGCTCCTCCACGGAGCGCCTGTGCAGCTCGCGGTAGCGCTGCAGAGAGGGGACGTGCGCGGAGCGGCTGACCTCGGGCGGCGGAGACCAACTCCGCGCCCGGCCTCCGGCTCCAGCTTCCTCCTGGCCCCGGCTCCCGCTGCCGCTCCGGCCCCGTTCCTCTGGAAGCCCCATCGCGTCAAGTTCCTAGAACCGTGGCCGCCTTGGCGGTCGCAGCGGGTGCCGGGACTAGGAAAACAGGCCGACCTAGAGGCGGGGCCTCCGGGGAGAGGAGGGGCCTGGCGAGTGAGGGCGTGGCTTAATCTGGCTGGTGGGCGTGGCCAGAGGGGTGGGGCCATCCCGGCTGGGGCGGGATCGGGGTGAGCAAGGACAGAAATACTATGAGAAAAAGTCGAAGGATAGGGGCGGAGCTGACTTGCCCCAAGGAGAGACGCCTCGAGTGAAAGCAGAAGGGGCGGGGCCTGGCGTGACAAGGGAGAGGGCGGAGCCGTGGAATGACAGAGGAGGGGCGGGACCAGGCGTGACAGGCGAGGAGGTGGGTCCATGGAGTGATGGGGCGTAGCCTGGCTGGTAGTCACAGGAGAGGAGGCAGAGCCATGGAGTGACCAGAATGGGGTGGGGTCTTGGAGTGACAGATAGGGGTTGGGTTAGGGCGGGGCTCGAGTGGGAAGGGGCTGGACTAAGAAGAGGAGTTGTCAGGTCCATTGCAGAGCCCCCCCCGCCCCGTAATCTGATTGCACAGTCCTGTCACCCCACTGAGTTGGAAAGCCAAGTGGGGTAGGGTTCCTTCCAGGTGACACCCTTCCCTCCAGATCCCCCCTCTCTGAGCCACACCCACATTCCGACCTCCGGAAAAACTTCTCCCACGACCTTGAGGGCATGCTCTGGCAACAGCACCCCCTCTCTGCTCACCCTGGAACCAGCTCAAATTTTCTCCCTCTTATGAGGACATGTCTTCAATCTCCTTGCCTTCACAAATCTCCATCTAGATCTAAAGTACAAGACTCAATAAGTGAAGACTAGGAAACACCTTCAGGTTTTTGATAATAAACCCACCTCCCAACTGCACAAATGGCAAACCCAGGAAAGGGAAGGAACTTGTGCAAAGTCACAGAGCAAATAACGACCAAGTTAGGGCCTTGACTCCAGCTTTGGTTTTACTTCCTCATCAGGCTTGAAGCTAAGGCTTGTAAAATATCAAAGTCTGTACAAGTACAAAAAGTCATTCATATTCTCTTTTTCAGTTGTTTTTGTTTTGAGACGGAGTCTCTTGCTCTGTCTCCCAGGCTGGAATGCAGTGGCATGATAGCTCACTGCAACCTCTGCCTCCTGGGTTCAAGCAATTTTCCTGCCTCAGCCTCCCAAGTATCTGGGATTACAGATGCGCACCACCACGCCCAGCTAATTTTTGTATTTTTAGTAGAGATGGGATTTCACTATGTTGTCCAGGCTGGTCTTGAACACCTGACCTCAGGTGATTTGCCCACCTCAGCCTCCCAAAGTGCTAGGATTACACACCGGCCCACATTCTCTTCTTTCTTTCACAATCTCTTTATTTCACAGAGGGAAAACCCCACTACCATTACCACAACCTGGGCTTAATTACCTCTAGCTTTCCTCTAGCCCCTCCACCCCAGAAAAAAGTCAGGCAGGACCCTCCTCCATCTCTCACCTGCATCCACCACCAAGAAGGGCCCGCCTCACCCATCACTTCACAGACTGGCTGTCAAGACAGGAAGGATTCTTAAATATCTAACTCCAAAAGTGATTCTGAGGCCTGAAGCAGGTATCTCCCGCCTCCTGAAACCTACACAGGCCTTGTGACTCCATCTAGCCCAACCTCCCTTCCTACCTACTTCCTTGCTCTTTGCCTAGCTGGCCATAAACCTTGTACACCCTAAGCTTAAAAAAAAATCTTGGCCAGGTGCAGTGGCTCACGCCTGTAATCCCAGCACTTTGGGAGACTGAGGCAGGCGGATCACAAGGTCAGGAGTTCGAAACCAACCTGACCAACATGATGAAACCTCATCTCTACTAAAAATACAAAAATTAGCCAAGTGTGGTGGTGCGTGCCTGTAATCTCAGCTACTCAGGAGGCTGAGGCAGGAGAATTGCTTGAACTCGGGAGGCGGAGGTTGCAGTAAGCCGAGATTGTGCCATTGCACTCCAGCCTGGGTGACAGAGCAAGACTTCGTCTCAGAAAAAAAAAAAAAATCTTCCCATGGGATCCCAAGACTCTGCTAATCCTGAGAGGGGAGGGAAGGAGGGAATCTCGGGGCCCACTTACAGAGTACAGACCTCTCAGAGTGGACATGGACCCCACTGAGGGGACAGATAATTCATTGAGGAGACATCCACTGCACCGAAGGGGCACACACTTCATGACAGTATATGGACCCCACTAACAGAGCACAGTTGTTGCTGGGGGTTCTCAGACCTGACTGAAGGGCCCTGGGCCCTGCTAATAGCATATGAATGGCACTGAAGGGCACTTACTCTAGTGAGGAGACATGGATTTCCCCTAAGAGATGCAGAGGATATAGACTTTACTAAGGAGACATGGACCCTACTAGAGGACTCAATCCCCACTGAAGAGCCGCCAACTACACTGTGGGAGTGGACATCACTGAGAAGGCATAGACCTCCTTGAGTGGGAAAAGGTCCCACTGGAGGGATTAGACCTCAGGGTAGTGTAATAGACTCTACAGATGTCACTGAGGAGGTAAGAACTCTCTGGGGTGGAGAGAGGCAAACACAATGGGTGCACATTCACCAATAGACTGTTACCCTCTCTAGGCACTCCTACCAGGCAGCTCTGAGCAGCCCTCTCCTTCCTATCCTTTCTCCCAAGTCCTACTCCCCAACCCCAGAGCTGTTCCCGACACACTGCTTCCTCCTCCTGTCTATAGTTGGTACTGCAGCTGTTGTGTCTATAGCAGATTTTTCAAGCACTTCAGGCCATCTCTGAGACTGAAGTCTGGGGTTGGGAAGAGAAAGGATGTGTGTATAGAGCCCCCTCTCTCTTCCTGTGGACTTCACAATGAAAATTTGGACCAGCGACCTCGTAAGAGAAGGAACCTCCCTCATCCTTGGATGTGGAGAAGCAGTACAAGCTGTAATGTGGTTGGATTTTCTGAGTGGAGAGAGGATAGATGGGTTTGGAGGGAATGAATCTACCAGAGTAAGGCAATGATGATGACGATGTTGATGGCATTTATTGAGTAGGTGCCAAGCCCTATACTAATCGCTTTCCATTCTGTTACTTAATCCTCTAAAATGGGTACCATTATTCTTTCCATTTCACAGATGCAGAAACTGACAGGGAGATTAATTGTCTTGCCCAAGATTACAGTATTTTTAGTGGTAGCAGAATAGAACCCAGACATCCAAACTATAGAGACCTATTCCCACCTTGCCCCACTCCTGCCCTACCACCACTACCACCATTCCTTCTTTCTCAAAGTGTCCTTTCCAGAACCATATCAAAAACTCTTAAAATGATGGTAAATATTCACGTTCCAAGCACCTCATCCAAGCCTACTGAATCATGATCTCTGGAGTGGAATCTGGGGATCTGCTTTCAACACACACTAAAGTTTGAAAATTACTCTCCTGTGCTAATAGGTCAGGGGTCCCAGAGTAGGTCGCGGTTGAAAGAGGAGTCAGAAGTGTCAGGGTGCAGGAAGGGATCTGAGGTCAAAGAAGCGCATCTGTTGTCCAAGGTGGAGTCTGCAGTCAAAGAGGCCTGGGGATGAACCATGGGCTGTGGTTTTCAAAGGAGTCTGGGGTGAAGACAGAGTCTGAAGTCTAAAGAGAGGTCTAAGGTAGGAGGAGGAGTCTAAGATCGGAGGAGGAGGATCTCGGAGTTCAAGGAGGAGTCTGGGGTCCGAGGAATTTGGGGTCAGAGACAGGCTCTGGGGTCGAGAGGGATTTGCGGTCAATGAAAGGATCCGTACCCCGAAAAGGAAGCCTGGGGTTTGAGGAGGATACTAGCTGGATTCAGACTGGAAGCAGGAAGAGTTTTGGTCCCTGGGCTGCGTAAAGTGCAGAGCCACTGAAGCCTCGCTTGCGGAGCGCTCTCCCCTCAACCCTGCGCTGCCTTCCCGGCTCTCCACGCGCACCTGCGTGCCAGCTGCGGGCTGACAGCGCTGAGCAGGCTTGGGAGAGTCAGACCGGGACATGGCCGAGGGCGGGGAGAGGCGCCCCCTCCTGGCTGTCCCGGAGCTCAGGCCCCGCCCTCCGCCCTCCCACTCTCCCGCCGCAGCCACTTCCGGCAGGCGCTGCGCTGCTGGGGGGCGCGGGCGAGGATGGCGGCGGAGAACGAGGCCAGCCAGGAGAGCGCCCTGGGCGCCTACTCGCCAGTGGACTACATGAGCATCACCAGCTTCCCGCGGCTGCCCGAGGACGAGCCAGCGCCCGCGGCCCCGCTGAGGGGCCGCAAGGACGAGGACGCCTTTCTGGGAGACCCCGACACCGGTGAGGCCCGCTGACCCCGTCCCTGCCCTGCCTTGGGAAGTCCCCAGTCTTCCTTCTTCTGTGTCGAGCATCCACCTCCAGCTCCATCTCCTTAATTCATCCGCATCTTCTTGGACCGCTCCCTTCTTCTCCCTTGTCTCTGTTAATTAATTATCTGATGGGGAAGCGGGTGCCTTTCTGCCTTGGAGGCGTAGGATGCGACAACGGAGAGGATGCTAGGGACTGCAGTAGGAGGGATTGGGCTTACCTCCTGGGAAGAACCAACTAACGATGAAGGAATGTTGGAGGGGAGATCCTAAGGAATCGCTGTGATCACCCAGAAGAGGCCTTTCTCTAGGCACAGGACAGGATAGGAGGAACCGACTCAGAGACTGCAGCAAGAGGGATCCAATCTGTGCCTTAAGAGAACTTCCCAACAGCCGGGGATTATGGGTAGCAGAGGGTCTGGGAAAAGCGGAGAATTTCTTCATGTCTTGGGAGGGGTAAAGAGAGTATGATTCCCCTCTGCTAGGTATTGGGAGATAGAGGCATGGACTCATGACCTCTCAAAGTCCTTGGGGACTAGAGCGCCTTCACTGCCCTGTGGATTACCCTACCCCTCCCCAATCCATGGATCTGGCTGGGATATCAGTAAGATACTCTGCTCCCTAGGAAGCAGTCTCCAGGATTTTACTGTGTTCCCTTCAACTCTCTGCTGGAATTGTGAGAGGTGGGGTAGAGAGGGAGGAGACAGGGATTGGAAGAGACCTGGGGGCAAAGAGCTCTCTGTGCATTCCTTGCCCGCTGCTCTTCCTCCTAGCCATGTGGCCCAGCTCCATCCTCCCCTCCATTCTTCATCCTTCATCCCCTATCCTTCTGTCCCTACACGTCACTTCCGGGCATTAGAGCATCCTTCTGCCTCACTCACTTCCTCGCAGTGCCTGCACTTGAGCCTTGTCTCTTACCAGCCTGGCAGACGCTGCTTTTCCAGCCTGGCCCTTCTCTACCTGCTCCCAATCTGAGAGGCCCAAATTCTCTCTCCCTCTATACTTCCTGATCATCTGGCCCTGACCAGCAGCCCTTGCCAACCTGACTGGACTGCATTCTATATAGGGTGGGGGTGAGGAAATAATGAGGATGGGGTTTAGAAGTTTATGGGCATCAAATATCAGGGCTGCAGACCAAAACTTCTATTCCAAAGGGAGTGGAATCAGGAGGTAGCAGGGAGAGGAATGGGAAGACCTGTCTTGATGGATATTAGCCTGAAGCCAGGCCTTTTATTCAGTAGTCAAGAGTGAATCTTCTGGTCCTAATACAGCCCTAACTCACGGAGTGACAATGGGCACACCTACCTTGTCCTGGGACTTAGTTTCCTCTTCAGCTCAACAGAGAACACCTGTCTCTCCTGACCTAGAGATTAGAACTGCCTGACATGTTTTCTTCTGGCCCTCTCTAAATGTCTTAGCATTTACCAAAATCTGTGATTATTTATTTGTGCAATTATCTGATTACTCCCTGTCTGTAAGCCCCATAAGGGCAGGGATCATGACTATTTTGTCCATTCTCCTTTCTCCAGCATCAAGACCTCATCTCTAGGCCAGGCGCAGTGGCTCATGCCTGTAATCCCAGCACTTTGGGAGGCTGAGGCGGGTGGACCACTTGAGGTCAGGAGTTCAAGACCATCCTGGCCAACATGGTGAAACCCCATCTCTACTAAAAATACAAAAATTAGCAGGGCATAATGGTGCATCCCTGTAATCCCAGGTACTCCAGAGGCTGAGGCAGGAGAATCGCTCGAACCCAGGAGTCAGAGGTTACAGTGAGCTGAGATGATGCCACTGCACTCCAGCCCAGGCAACAGAGTGAGACTCAGCCTCAAAACAAAAACTAAAAGCCTTATATCTATTTGTTTGTTGTGCAGTCAATAAATATTGAATGAATAAATGCATGAGAGAGAAGATCTCAGGATGAAAGAGTGGTAGGAGAGAGCAAGTTCCAAAACCTCAGGGAGTATTTTGGGAAATTCAATACAGGCTCTACCATCACCTGTATGGAAATCCACAGAGACCCTAGTCATCTGAGCTTCTGAGAGCTTATACCTTATGTCAGGTTTATGCGCCAAGTTTGTATGCTGCCGTCATATCAGTGTAATCATTTGAATGCCATGTCTTTCAATCCTACTTCTAAGCCCCAAGGCTCCCTTGGTTCACCTGGACCAGACTGCAGGCTGACATAACCTCCTATGTTCTCAACCTGTTGGTGCCACCTAGTGGCACAGCGCCATCCTCTTAGCCAGGACCTTGGTTGTGCCTAGCTAGCCTCTAGCCTGCCTTTCCCTAAACCCAAGTGCCAGGCACCCCACATCAGGCTCTGTGAGAAACAGAGCTAGACAGTGATCATTCCAAGGTTGGGAAATAATTTCTTTCTTCTCTTCTGAGCTCCAAGCCCACGTGTTCCTTTCTCTCCCAGGCCTCTGCCTCCAGATGTCCTGCAAGTGCCTCATCTCTATCGTGTTCTATGCTGAACTCATCATATCCCTTCCCCCGCACCTGCTCTTCCTCCAGTGCCATTCTCTGTTAGTGACACTGCCATTCACCCAATCTCCCAAGAATGAATGGCATGCTGAACTCCCCCTTTTCCTCTCACTTCCAAATGGTGATCAGGTGCTCTCTGCTTCCCTCCTAAGTATTTTCCAAATTCCTACTCATCATCCCTGTCACCACCACTGTAGACTAAGCCACCAACCTCTCTTACCAATATTACTGATAGTCTCCTCTTGCCTCCTACCTCTTGCCCCTGTCCCCACCCCAATCCATCTATCCCGCACTTCTGGTCATGTCACTCCCTGTTTCAAACATCTTAGTGATTCTGCCAGGCATGGTGGCACACACCTGTAATCCCAGCATTTTGGAAGGCCAAGGTGAGCAGATTGCTTGAGCTCAGGAATTCAAAACCAGCCTGGGCAACATGGCGAAACCCTGTCTCTACAAAAAATACAGAAATTAGCCGGGCGTGGTGGTGCACGCCTGTAGTCTCAGCTACTTGGGAGGCTGAGGGGGGGCAGAAGGCTTGAACCCTAAAGGTGGAGGCTGCAGTGAGCTGAGATCACACCACTGCACTCCAGCCTGGGCAACAAAGTGAGACCCTGTCTCAAAATTATATATATATATATAATTCACTTCAATGAGGGAATATATATATATATATATGAGATTCTCCTCTTAAGGGACTAAACAACAAGCCAGGGATGACTTCAGCCTCCAGCCAGGATCACTTCCCTAAACTCTGGACTTGTATAATCAATTCTGCTCAGGATTATTTTGTCATAAACCCAGCTTAACTGAGCTACATCCAAAAAGAGAATCTACCGTGAAGCATGAATGAAAAGTCCAGGGATATGGGGTTTCAGGCATAGCTGGATTAAAGTACCTAAAAAGGAATAGACTTTTTTCCATCTTTTGCTCTACCTTCTTTTGGTGGGCTTCATTGTCAGAAGACCTCCCACCTTATTTGGGGCAAGATGCCCCCAGCAGCTACAGGCTTACATCCTACCAACTTAGCAACATAAGTTTAATAGAAAGAGAGCCTTTCTCTTTCCCAATAGCTCCAGCAAAAGAACAAAGTTTGGGTCTTATTGGCCTGGTTTTGTTCATGTGCCTGTTACTGCACAGAGGTGCCTGTTCTGATTGGCCAAGTCTGAGTTATATACTTTGGTCAGGGATGAGGGAGTTGGCTGAGAGAGGAGAGAGAATGTTCCTTAAAAGAAAATTGGATGAGAAGTGGTATCCAAGCAGATAAAAATTAGAAATCTACTAGGCCAACTGCCTCCAGTCAGCTTCTTCTGGTGTCCCACGAATTTATAATAACCAAAATTATACTTGTCATCTTTCTCCCAAAAGACTTGTTTCTTCTGGTTGCAAATTAATCTTTTCCCAGTATCCTGCTGTTACTCTTCCTTGTCAGTAAAATCAATGCTATTATTGCCCTAGCACTTCCACAGTGCATATAGTAGGTACTCAGTAAATATATATGTATTTTTTAGAGACAGGGTTTCACCATGTTGATCAGGCTGTTCTTAAACTCCTGACCTTGTGATCCACCCACCTCAGCCTCCTAAAGTGCTGGGATTACAGGCATGAGCCACTGTGCCTGGCCACTCAGTAAATATTTTTATTGTATAAATGAATAACTTTATGATGGACCAGCAGAGGCATGTTACCTTTACCTCCTGGGTCCTTATATCTGACTGGAGGAAACAAATTAAACCATACACAGGGCCAGGCACAGTGGCTTATGCCTATAATCCCAGGACTTTGGGAAGCCAAGGCGGGTGGATTGCTTGACGCCAGGAGTTCGAGATCAGCCTGGCCAACATGGTGAAACCCTGTCTCTACTAAAAATACAAAAATTAGCTGGGTGTGATGGTGCATGCCTGTAATCCCAGCACTTTACAGTGGGAGGCTCAGGCATGAAAATTGCTTGAACCCAGAGGCGGAAGTTGCAGTGAGCCAAGATCATGCCACTGCATTCCAGCCTAGGCAGGAAGACTATGTCTCAAAAACGAAACAAGAAATAGCAACAAAAATTAGCTTGTAAGGTTGGTTTCTGAGGCTAGAAATGGCTCTTAATGCCATGTGGAGCAATGGGAAGGAGGCTTTCTAGTTACACAGACTCTCAGTTCTGCCACTTATTCATTTTATTTTATATTTTACTTTAATTTTTTTGAGACAGGGTCTCACCCTGTCTCCCAGGCTGGAGTGCAGTGGTGTGATTGTGGCTCACTGCAGCCTCAAACTCCCAGGCTCAAGTGATGCTCCTACCTCAGCCTTCCAAGTAGCTGGGACAACAGGTGCACACCTCCATGCCTGGCTAATTAAAAAAATTTTTTTTGTAGAGATGAGAGTCTCTCTGTATTGCCCAGGCTGGTCTTGAACACCTGGGCTCAATCCTCCTACCTCAGCCTCCCAAAGCACTGGGATTACAGACATGAGCCACCAAACCTGGCTCACTTATTCATTTTATGACCTGAGATGGGCAATATCACTTTTCTTGGTCTTAGTTTTCTCATCTGTAAAGTGGGGACAGTGGGACTTATTTAATAAACTCTTGGGAACACTTCAATGAGGGAATATATGTAAAATGCTTAATATATAATCAGCATCAGTAAATAGAAATTCAAAACCCTTTTCCACACTTCTTTTGAAACCTTTAGTGCCAGGTGTGTTAGCTCACGCCTATAATACCAACACTTTGGGAGGTTGAAGTGGGAGGCTCATTTGAGCCCAGGAGTTTGAGAACAGCCGGGCAACCTTGTCTCAATTAAAAAAAGAAAAAAAAAAAGAAACTCCTAGGGGCCAAGGAGAGTTCTGTGCCCACAGTGAGGGTTTAATATCTGTCTGTTGGATGAATTCGTTTTATTTACAGACTCTGTGGTTTGAGGGTTAGGGGCAAGCATGATCAAGTGAGGGAGACTCTCAGAAGATAACCTTTTTTTGAAAATGTAGTTTAAAACATCAGGGTGCAATGGCTCACGCCTATAATCCCCACATTTTTGGAGGCTGAGACGGGTGGATCACCTGAGGTCAGGAGATCAAGACCAGACTGACCAACATGGTAAGACCCACCTCTACTAAAAATACAAAAAAATTAGCCGGGTGTGGTGGCGTGCACCTGTAATCCCAGCTACTTGGGAGGCTGAGGCAGGAGAATCACTTGAACCCAGGAGGCAGAGGTTGCAGCAAGCTGAAAATCATGCCATTGTACTTTATCCTGGGCTACAGAGTGAGACTTTGTCTCAAAAAAAAAAAAAAATGCATTTTCATGGTTAAAAAAAAAAAGGAATAGTGAGGAAAAATTAAAAAGTCCCCTTCTCCAGTTCTATCTTTCAGTGATTTTTTTCTTTTCATTTCAAAATATATGTATTAATTTTATTTTAGAGACACGGTCTTGCTATGTTGCCCAGCCTGGAGTGCAGTGGTTATTCATACTGCATACTGCAGCTTTGAACTCCTGGACTCAAGTGATCCTCCTGCCTCAGTCTTCTGAATAACTGGGCTTACAGGAATGCACCAGCGCACCTGGTTTATGTATTGATTTCTAGAAAAGAAATATATATAAATGGTAAAAATTTCAAACCAAAAAAACTCCCATCCCATCTCATTCCCATCTTCAGTGTCTTTTCCCAAGAGTAACTTCTGTAATAATTTATAAACATTTTTTGCATATATCATCATTTTATCTATATATTTGGTTTCTTATTTATACAAAAGATGGGACTGTGGATCATGTAGGCCTTTAAACACCACAAGGAGCTTGGATATTTATCATGTTGGCACCAGTGAACCATGTATTTTAAACGGGACAATAAAATGGTCAGTTTTTAATACTATCACACAGACTTTTAAAGTGGTTATACTTCTAGTGCATAGTGGCAGGTCCTAAAAAAATATTGAATGAATAAACTTTAAAAAAGATATTATGAGTACCACATAAGATCAAGGTATCAGTCTATTTCTTTACTGTTCACAAACACCTAGGACCTTTAGGCCATTTAGGGATCTGGGTTCACAGCTAATAGCACTCAGAGGAGGGAGCTATGGGATAGAAGAGGGTCTCAGGCTTGGCCAAGGTGGAAAAGGAACAGAAATAACTTGGAGTGGGCTGGGCGCGGTGGCTCACGCCTGTAATCCCAGCAGTTTGGGAGGCCAAGGCGGGTGGATCACCTTAGGTCAGAAGTTCGAGACCAGCCTGACCAACATGGTGAAACCCTGTCTCTACTAAAAATACAAAAAAATTAACCAGGCATGGTGGCAGGCACCTGTAATCCCACCTACTCGGGAGACTGAGGCAGGAGAATTTCTTGAACCCAGGAGGCGGAGGTTGCAGTGAGCCAAGATTGTGCCATTGCACTCCAGCCTGGGCAACAAAGTGAGACTCCTTCTGGAAAAAAAAAAAGAAGAAAAAGAAATAACTTGGAGTGAGTACCTGCAGTGTACTGAGTGCATGGAATCCTTGTACCCCTATCCCACCAGTTAGGGATTAGCTCCATCATTAGAATGAGAAAGGTAAGGCTCATGACTTGAGTGACTTGTTCATAGCCACCCAGCAAGCAGTGGGCTTTCAGGTCTCTCCTGCCTCCGCTCTTATTGTCCTTCAGTCTGTCTCCAGACAGTAGCCAGAGGGATCTTTTTAAAACACAAAACAGGCCTGACATAGTGGCTCACACCTGTAATCCCAGCACTTTGGGAGGCCGAGGTGGGCGGATCACTTGAGGCCAGGAGTTTGAGACCAGCTTGGGCAACATGACAAAACCCCATCTCTACAAAAGATACAAAAATTAGCCGGACACAGTAGTGCACGCCTGTAGTCCCAGCTACTCGGGAGGCTGAGCAGAGGCGGGAGGATGGTTTGAGCTTGGGAGGCAGAGGTTGCAGGGAGGCGGAGGTTGCAGTGGGCTGAGATGGTGCCACTGCACTCCAACTGGGGTGACAGAGCCAGACCCTGTCTCAAACAACAACAAAACACAGAATAGATGGTTTCACATTGTTGCTTAAAACTGTCTAGTAGTGACTTCCTGTAATCCTTATAGTAAAACCCAAGCTTCTCACCAGGCTGGTAGAGCCCTTCATATCTTTTTTTTTATTCTTTTGAGACAGAGTCTCACTCTGTCACCCAGGCTGGAGTGTAGTGATGTGATCTCTGCTGACTGCAACCTCCACCTTGTGGGTTCAAGTGACTGTTGTGCCTCAGACTCCCAAGTTGCTGGAATTACAGGCACATGTCACCATGCACAGCTAATTTTTGTATTTTTTTTTTATTACACTTTAAGTTCTGGGGTACATGTGCAGATCTTGCAAGATTGTCGCATAGGTATACACATGCCATGGTGGTTTGCTGCCTCCATCCCCCCGTCACCCACATTAGGTATTTCTCCTAATGTTATCCCTCCCCAACCTCCCCACCCCCTACTATCACTCCCCTAGCCCCTCCACTCCCCCAACACACCCCAGTGTGTGATGTTCCCCTCCCTGTGTCCACGTGTTCTCATTGTGTAACACCCACTTAAGAGTGAGAACATGCAGTGTTTGGTTTTCTGTTCTTCTGTCAGTTTGCTGAGAATGATGGTTTCCAGATTCATCCATGTCCCTGCAAAGGTATCAGCATAAGATGAAGGTATCAGCCTTGATTCTCATCCCTTTTTATGGCTGCATAGTATTCTATTGTGTATATGTGCCGCATTTTCTTTTTCCAGTCTATCCTTGATGGGCATTTGGGTTGATGGGCATTGGGCATCATTCTCATCCCTTTTTATGGCTGCATACTATTCTATGGTATATATGTGCCACATTTTCTTTTTCCAGTCTATCCTTGATGGGAATTTGGGTTGGTTCCAAGTCTTTGCTATTGTAAACAGTGCCACAATGAACATATATGTGCATGTGTCTTTATAATAGAATGATTTATAATCCTTTGGGTATATACCCAGTAATGGGATTGCTGGGTCAAATGGTATTTCTATTTCTAGATCCTTGAGGAATCGCCACACTGTCTTCCACAATGGTTGCACTAATTTACACTCCCACCAACAGTGTAAAAGCATTCCTATTTCTCCACATCCTCTCCAACATCTGTTGTCTCCAGATTTCTTAATGATCACCATTCTAACTAGTGTGAGATGGTATCTCAATGTGGTTTTTTTTTTTTTTTTTTTTTGAGACAGCGTTTCACTCTTATTGCCCAGGCTGGAGTGTAATGGCATGATCTTGGCTCACCACAACCTCCGCCTCCTGGGTTCAAGCCATTCTCCTGCCTCAGGTTCCTGAGTAGCTGGGATTACAGGCGCACGTCACCATGCCCGATTAATTTTGTATTTTTAGTACAGACAGAGTTTCTCCATGTTGGTCAGTCTGGTCTCAAACTCCTGACCTCAGGTGATCCACCCATCTCGGCCTCCCAAAGTGCTGGGATTACAGGTGTGAGCCACCACGCCTGGCACCTCAATGTGGTTTTGATTTGTATTTCTCTAATGACCAGTGATGATGAGCATTTTTTCATATATTTGTTGGCCGCATAAATGTCTTCTTTTGAAAAGTGCCTGTTCATATCCTTCACCCACTTTTTTATGGGGTTGTTTGTTTTTTTCTTGTAAATTTGTTTTAGTTCTTTGTAGATTCTGGATATTAGCCCTTTGTCAGATGGGTAGATCGCAAAAATTTTTTCCCATTCTGTTGGTTGCTAGTTCACGCTGATGATTGTTTCTTTTGCTGTGCAGAAGCTCTTAAGTTTAATTAGATCCCATTTGTCTGTTTTGGCTTTTGTTGCCGTTGCTTTTGGTGTTTTAATTCATGAAGTCCTGCCTATGCCTATGTCCTGAATGGTATTGCCTATGTTTTCTTCTAGGGTTTTTATGGTGTCAGGTCTTATGTTTAAATTTTTAATACATCTGGAATTAATTTTTGTATAAGATGTAAGGAATGGGTTCAGTTTCAGCTTTCTGCACATGGTTAGTCAGTTTTCCCAACACCATTTATTAAACAGGGAATCCTTTCCCCATTGCTTGTTTTTGTCAGGTTTGTCAAAGATCAGATGGTTGTAGGTGTGTGGCATTATTTCCAAGGCCTCTGTTCTGTTCCACTGGTCTATATCTCTGTTTTGGTACCAGTACCATTTCTTTTGAAAACTGGCACTAAACAAGGGTGCCCTCTCTCACCATTCCTATTCAACATAGTATTGGAAGTTCTAGCCAGAGCAATCAGGCAAGAAAAAAAAATAAAGGGTATTCAATTAGGAAAAGAGGAAGTCAAACTGTCTCTGTTTGCAGATGACATGATTTTATATTTAGAAGACCCCATCGTCTCAGCCCAAAATCTCCTTAAGATGATAAGCAACTTCAGCAAAGTCTCAGGATACAAAATCAATGTGCAAAAATCACAAACATTCCTATACACCAATAACAGACAAACAGAAAGCCAAATCGTGAGCAAACTCCCATTTACAATTGCTACAAAGAGAATAAAATACCTAGGAATACAACTAACAAAGGACGTGAAGGATCTCTTCAAGGAGAACTACAAACCACTGCTCAAGGAAATAAGAGAGGACACAAACAAATGGAAAAACATTCCATGCTCATGGTTAGGAAGAATCAAAGTTGTGAAAATGGCCATGCTGCCCAAAGTAATTTATAGATTCAATGCTATCCCCATCAAGCTACCATTGACCTTCTTCACAGAACTGGAAAAAACCACCTTAAACTTCATATGGAACCAAAAGAGAGCCTGCATAGCCAAGACAATCTTAAGCAAAAAAAAAACAAAGCTGGAGGCATCATGCTACCTGACTTCAAACTATACTATAAGGCTACAGTAATTTTTGTATTTTTTAGTAGAGCCAGGGTTTCACTATGTTGGGCAAGCTGGTCTCGAACTCCTGACCTCAAGTGATCCGCACCCCCCCCCCCGTTGGCCTCCCAAAGTGCTGGGATTACTGGCGTGAGCCACAGCATGCTGCATGTATCTGGCCTAGCTTCCACCCTTACTATTCTTTGCCCATGCCTGCTACACCAGAGCCACCCAGGCCTTAATTATTTTTTTTCTAATGTACAAGCTCATTCCCACCTTTGCATCTGCTGTTTCCTCTTTCCAGAACACTCCACACACATACTCCTTGCTCTACATTATAGCTGGCTCCTTCTTTTTTTTTTTTTTTTTTTTTTTTGGTCAGGCTGATCTTGAACTCCCGACCTCAGGATCCTCCCACAAAGTACATGGATTACAGGCGTGAGCCACTGCGCCCGGCCTTAGCTGGCTCCTTCTTATCCCTCAGTTTTCAGCTTAAAAGTCACTTCCTGAGAGGCCTTCTCTGATTTCTGCAGCTGAGGAATCCTCCCACCCCTACCACCATTATTCTCTGTCATTTCATCTTTCTTTTTCTTTATAGCACCTGCTCCAACTTGTAATTATAGACTCCTTTGTTTACTTGCTTATTGGCTTTTCCTTCCAGGGCTCTATGAACCCCATGAGGGCAGGAACTGTCTGTTTCTTTCCTTTGGCACCTAGCATAGGGCTCTCCGTATTTAAGGAATGAGTGAACGGATAACTGAAGTCAGGTTGGAAGCCAGGGTCCCTCCACTCTGTTTATGTAGCTGCCTCCTTGCACAGAAGGCTGGACCCCAATTGGGACAGGATCCGATTTCCAGGGAGGGCTGGAACCACCCCCCCACCCCTCCCCGCCCCCCTCCTCCCCGCAAATGTTCTCAGCCCTGGCCCCTGGGTGCCAGGAAATTTGGCCTAGGTATCAGGGAGGGGCAGGAATCCAGCCTCCCTGCTGCCCAGCTTGGGGGATCCCTCTATCTTCCCAGTCGGGCACCACTGCTTCCACCTGTCCTAGGGTACTTGGGAAAATGGGGAGTGGTGAGTAGTGCTGGCCAGTCGGGGGTTGTGGGGCAGGGGCGGGGCAGGGGAAGCGCTGAAAAGTCCCTCCTGGAGGGTGAGCAGGGCCAGGTGGGAGGCGCCCAGACCGACCCGGCTGCCTTTCTGCAGACCCAGACTCCTTCCTGAAGTCGGCGCGGCTGCAGCGGCTGCCTTCGTCCTCTTCGGAGATGGGCAGCCAAGACGGATCACCGCTACGCGAGACGCGCAAAGACCCATTCTCGGCGGCAGCGGCCGAGTGCTCCTGCCGCCAGGACGGGCTCACGGTCATCGTCACAGCCTGTCTCACCTTCGCCACCGGTGTCACTGTGGCACTGGTCATGCAGATCTACTTTGGGGACCCCCAGGTGAGGGGGACAAATGGGGAGGGGGACGGAACTGGTGAGGAGGGAGTGGGGTAATGTCTGAGGGGCAGTGGAAACTGGGGCATGGCTGAGAGGTGGAAGGGGAGAGGTGGTGACTTGGGAAAGGAAGGTCCCAAAGGGAGGAGCTCCAGGGCATGAGGGGGACCGAACAAGGAAGGGACTCGATCCATTAGAAGGCACTTGGGGTAATGAGGGGAGAGTCAAGGGGGCAAGAAGGCAGGGCTTCGACCCTCACCCCCTGTACAGTTCTAGGGCTAGTGGAGGTGCCCTAGGGAGGTGGACACCTTCTCCTGCCCCCAACCAAGTCCTCTCTCCCCTCCCAGATCTTCCAGCAGGGTGCTGTGGTGACAGATGCTGCTCGCTGCACTTCACTGGGCATCGAGGTGCTCAATAAACAGGGATCTTCTGTGGACGCAGCTGTGGCAGCAGCCTTGTGTTTGGGGATTGTGGCTCCGCACAGTTCTGGCCTGGGCGGGTAAGGAGCAGCGGAGGTCGGGGGTCCCCCAGGCCTACTTCTTGCCTCCTGGTCTGTAGGCCTGTGAAGCACTCCTAACTTAGGGAGGCCTCATGTGGAGCACTCCTAACTTAGGAAGAAGGGCAACTGGGCCCCAACTCCTTGCATTTTCTCTTTCTACACCAAATTTCACCCCCTTCTCCTTGGATGGAGTCAAAAGAGCAAAGCTACCTTATGGAAAACCTGAGAGTGTTTTCAGAAGCTTTAAAAAAAAACTGGAAAGAAATTTGTAAACCATAAATTGAGGTGCGCAGGTGGAGGTATACTGTCATCAATTAAGGCAATGATACTTAAACTTTTAGGATAACAAATCCCTGTAGGTCTGATGAAAAGCCTTGGACCATCTATCCTCCAAAAATAAGCCCCACGCTAAGAACTCTTAAAAACAGAAGTTACAAACTGCCCACCCATGGGCAACACCTGGTGCACAGACTGGTTTGGTTTGGACACTGAACTGTCTTAAAATTTTGGTTGCTCTTGTTAAAAAGTTGAGAATTTTCATAAAAATCCAGATTTCCAACATCTCTTGAACAATCGGGAGATCCAATAACTTGGGCCCACATTGTCACATGGCTGAAATTACCTGGAGTGGAATAGAAGCTGCTTCCCATGATGGGGCATGCACTATCCAGTTTGCTCTTGTTTCTCTGTCCTGCTTTCCTTATTTTGTCATTTGGCTGTGGGCATTTTAGGTGTAAATAAGCCACAGAAAAGGAACAAGCTGACAAAGTTACTTATCTTGGTTCCTGTAAGACCAGCCCTCCAAGCTGTACCAAAGAAATTCCGCTTTGGTTTTGCATGTTTTATCCTTACATAATCCAGTCCTGGGGGAGGGGCAAGGGACATAGCAAGTAGGCAGGTGCAGGAAGCTGGCAGGGATCCAGCTCTGGTCCAGTGGGGGCATGGGGCAGAACATCCTGTTCTCCCAGTCTCTGGGCTTTTCCTAATCAGGGATTAAAGTCTCCGGTGACAGGCTGGAAGAGGGCCATGGACCCTGAGTCTCCAACCCTCTTGGTTTCACTCCATTCCTCTTAGGGTGGCTGAGTCTATGAATCCATGCTGGGGAGGGGGCTCAGACACCTGACCCCAAATGACAAACCAAGCCTACAGCTCTCACCACTGGCGATGGAGGGGCAGCAGGTTAATTGTATGGAGGGGCAGCAGGTTAATTGTATGGAGGGGTAGCATGTTATCATCCTTCCCCTTCTGTGTCTCTCCCAGTGGGGGCGTGATGCTGGTACATGACATCCGTCGAAATGAGAGCCACCTAATTGATTTCCGGGAGTCCGCACCGGGGGCCCTCAGGGAAGAGACCCTGCAAAGATCCTGGGAGACCAAGGTGGGGACCCTGGTGAGAAGAGAGAGTTCAGGGGAATCTCTCTTCATTGCCCTTCTGCTAACCTGAGCATTAATTTGCTGAGTATTTACCATGTGAGTGGGAAAAAGAGTTGAGCAGGATTCTCTTAGGCTATGTGTAAGACAGGCAGCCCCCAAAATAAAATAATGAACCAGAAAATATGGATGGTTGATTACAGGTAATACTACAACACCTTACTTCTCTGGCAGTCTTACCTGTCTGGCTGAGGTAAGGAAGGAAGAAAAAAGGCTACTGAGTACCCTGAAATGTCAAAAAGTTGATGTAATAAAACTCACACATCTCACTCTGAGCCAGTTGACTGTAACTTTCCCAGCCCCTCACATATTGGAAGATTAAAGGGGAACTGCTAGAGGCAAACCAACTATCTGCTGAGAGAAAAAGAAGAAAGTGAATAACTTAGAAAACTGGGTACTTAGTGCAGTGACAAAAGCCAAGCACACCCCTGAGTCTTCAGAGCTCAGAGTAATGATGGTGTGAAACTGAATAGGTTAAATGAAGGTTCCTTGTTCAACATTTTAAAAGGCAGGGTTGCCTGGGCACGGTGGCTCACACCTGTAATCCCAACACTTTGGGAAGCCAAGGCAGGAGGATTGCTTGAGGCCAGGAGCTTGAGACCAGCCTGAGCAACATAGTGAGACTTTGTCTCTACAAAACATGTTTTGAAATTAGCCAGGCATGGTAGCATGCGCCAAGGATCGCTTGACTTGAGCCCAGGGGTTGGAGGCCACAGTGAGCTATGACCATGTCACTGTATTCCATCCAGCCTGGGTAACAGAACGAAACCCTGTCTCAAAAAAAAAAAAAAAAAAAAAGGGCAGGGATAGGTGAAATCCAATGTAGACAGGTATCTGTCTAAACTGGTTACATCCTGGCTCTTGAAAGGTTTTGCTTAATTTATAAATCCCTCAACTATGGCAGCTAAAAGAGGCCTTTCTGCATTTGCCGATAGGAAGTCAGGGAGATGGGAGGGCTGCCTGCTTGGGAAAGCTTGTCCCTCCCGTGGGATACTTGGCCTGTGTCTCTCCCCTGTGCCAGCCATCCCTGGCTTGGGGCTCTGCGGAGTTCAGCCCAGCCCCCCCCTTCCAGTGACCTGGTCTCCTCTCTCCCTCGCCTGCCCGCCTTGCCCAGCCTGGGCTCTTGGTGGGGGTTCCCGGAATGGTGAAGGGGCTACATGAAGCTCACCAGCTCTATGGCAGGTAACAACCCTCCCCCTGGGGACCAGGGACCCCCGTTTGTATCTCTCCTTGGGTGGCCTTCTCCTACTTCCTCAGATTCTTCCTTTCCAAACTCCCCCTCCTAATATCCCCTTCCCTTGCCAGGATTCTCCTTCCCAGGATCCCCCCTCCCCCCAGGACCCCTCCTCCTTCCCCCAGGACCTCCTCCACCCCCTGCTCTCCGGCCCCCTCAGGCTGCCTTGGTCCCAAGTCCTGGCCTTCGCAGCAGCTGTGGCCCAAGATGGCTTCAACGTGACTCATGATCTAGGTCAGTGGGGCCTGGGGATTTGGGAGAGACTTGAGGTTGACGGAGAGGGATAGAATCTTTGAGATTTGGGGGCCCAAGCCAAAGAGGACCTCTCTTCCACCCTCCCCACCTTATCCCACCCTCACCTGGAGGTGGCCTCAAAAGAAGGGGTCTGGGAAGGGCCCTTAGACATCCCTGCCTCCCCCTTAAGAGGCTCCTGGGGGGCTGGGGCACATAGGGCAGACTACTCAGCCCCCATCTACCCCACCTACTGCACGTCTCATCTGGTCCAGTCCTGGCGCCCTGCCCTGCCCAGCCTCCCATCCCTGCCCCTAGCCCATGCCCTGGCTGAACAGCTGCCACCCAACATGTCCGAGCACTTCCAAGAGACATTCCTGCCATCGGGCCGCCCGCCACTACCTGGCTCGCTGCTGCGTCGGCCCGACCTGGCTGAGGTGCTGGATACACTTGGCACCTCTGGCCCGGCCGCCTTCTACGCGGGCAGCAACCTCACACTGGAGATGGTAGCCGAGGTGAGTGCTAGCATTTTACAGGTGGGGGTGTGCCCCAAGGTCCCATTGCAGGACATCCTTGTCCCCCTTTTTTCCTTCCTTTCTTCCCTCCCTTTCCTTCTATACATATTTACTGTGGATTGTGTTCATTTGAAATTCTAGAATAGTCAAAACTAACCTCTATCGACAGAAATCAGATCAGTGGTTGGTGGGGCCAGGAGGAGTTGACTGGGCTATGACATGAAAAACCTCCTGGGATGATAGAAGTGTTCTGTCTTTTTAAAAAAAAAAAATGGCGTCTCGCTTTGTCACCCAGGCTGGAGTGCATTGTTTCCATCTTGGCTCACTGCAGCCTCTGCCTCCCAGGTTCAAGTGATCCTCCTGCCTCAGCCTCCCAAGTAACTGGGATTACAGGTGTGCACCACCATGCCTAGCTAATTTTGTATTTTTAGTAGAGACAGGGTTTCACCATGTTGCCAGGCTGGTCTCGAACTCCTGACCTCAAGTGATCCACCCGTCTTGGCCTCCCAAAGTGTTGGGATTATAAGTGTGAGCCACCGTGCCTGGCCAGAAGTGTCTGTCTTGATTCAGAGATACCTTTGGGCTTCTCAGGGGTGATGCCAACCTGTGTAGGAGTTTGTCATGTCCCTCCCAGGCCTGCTGGAGACCCAGTATTGGCCTCAGCTTCCCTAAGCTCACAATTGCTCCCAGCTCTCAGGTTTTCTAGGGACTGAGGGAAGCACCTCTTTCATTGTTGACTACCAGGACTGGGGAGATTGATACAGAAGGTTACCATCCAACCCCAAAGAGTCCCAGTCTCAGGCAGTAACAGGTGTGAGAACTGTCATTAATAGTGCAAAACTCCTAATGGAAAATTATGTTCAAGATAAGGATGCATAGACCAACTCAGTGGTTCTCTCATTTGACCAATAGGGATGATTATATCTGTCTCTGCCATATGGTTGTGGGAATTAAATAGGTCTGTTATTCATTCAACTTTCACAGAGTGCCAACTCTGTGCCAGGCCCTATGCTGAGCACTGGATGTGCCGATAGACTCAAACAGACTTAACTGGAAAGTCCAGGAGATTACTGACTGTAAATTCTTCTGGGTCCAGGTTCTCAGTCCATGGTGTTAGGATTTGCTCTCCCTCTTTCTCTTTCTCTCTCTCTCAACTCTACTTTCCTCTGTTTGGATTCGCTCTCAGATCCTTTCCACCTGCTCCCCACCAGTCCATATCAGGCCATCCTTCCAGCAAGCCACTCCAGAGAAAGAGCATTTCTCCTTCCTAGTAGTTCCAGCAAAAGCCTCTAGGTTGTGTCTTATTGGCTCATCATAGGTCTCATGATTATTCCCAAACCAATCACTGTAGCACAGAAGGTAATGACCCAATGGGCCAGGCCTGGGTTGGGTGCCCTTTCCTGGAGGTGGCAAAGGGAACACAGGAGATTCTAACAAAGACTATTAGATCTCCGACAAAAAGAAACCCAAAGTTGAGTTTATTAACTTGCCAGACAAAGGGACTCAAGAATTCAAATGGGCCAGGCATGGTGGTTCACCCCTGTAATCCCAGCACTTTGGGAGGCCAAGGCAGGCAGATCTTTGAGCCTAAGAATTTGAGACCAGCCTGAGCAACATAGTGAGCCCCCATCTCTACAAACATACAAAACTACCCAGGTGTGGTGGCACGTGCCTGTAGTCCCAACTACTCAGGAGGCTGAGGCAGGAGGATCTTCTGAGCCTGGGAAGGTTGAGGCTGCAGTGAGCCATAATCATGCCACTGCATTCCAGCCTGGGTGGCAGAGTGAGACCCTGTCTCAAAAAAAAAAAAAAAATTTTAATGTGTAATTCACTGAAGGTAGATAAATCAAGGGTTTCAAGCACTATAAAGTACAAAAAAGGAATGGATTCAGAGTGGTTATGCTAATTTAGAGTTGACAGTACACTGGATAGGATGGAATGAGCCCATTGGTTGTACAAGACTGGTTCATTGGTCAATAATGAGTGCTTGTTTATGTCCAATAAGGATCAGTCCTTCCAGGATCACTCAAAGTCATGGTTTTATAGTGGCTTTAGTTGGTTATGGTGAAATGCAGCATTCAGTTTTGATATCTCCTAGGCAAGTGCTGCTGTAAGTGGAAAATCTTCCTTTTACGTAGGCAGAGAGAGCAGCAGGTACAAAGACTGCAAAGACACAAAGGCATGAGTTCGGGAACTGCAGGTCACTCTGCAGTTGTATAGAGCTCACTGGGGAATAGCAGGACATGAGGGGAGGGGTAGGCAGGGACCAGATCACAAAAGGCCTTGAATGGCAAGCTAGGGAGGTCATTAATAGAATATACCCAGTGTAATGCCTGGCACATAATAGGTGCTCTGTATGAGTGCTTTTCCCCCTTCCTTTTTCCTGGGGTGTCTAGGGATAATGTGGTCTCTAAAGGCCATGATGGGGGTTGCAGAAGGCACAGAAGTTATAAACAGCTGATCTGTCTGTGATCCAAATATGTATTATAGGCTAAAACCACATGCTCACAATGGTGGGCAGTCATTCTCTCATTCTCTCCCCTCCAGGCTCAGCATGCAGGGGGTGTCATAACCGAAGAGGACTTCAGCAATTACAGCGCCCTTGTGGAGAAGCCTGTGTGTGGCGTGTACAGAGGTGACCTCTCCCCTGGCTCCCAGGGTCCCCACTCAGGAGAAGCCTCCCAGTCCATGGCCACATCGTTTTGGCCTAGACACTCCTCTCCATTTCACAGGAGAGAAACTAAGGCAGTGAGCTGCCTGGGCAGCCAACTGTTGAAGCAAGCCAGAGCCAGCCCACCTTCTGAAAAGTAGCTGTGGGGTCAGTTACCCCAAGTATTTAGGATATGGCGGAGGGACCTGGTCAAAGGCTCCAACCTGGAAGTTGGGGTTCTGGCCATAGGTTTTCTTGATTTGGGCTCCGTGTTGCCTCCGCCCTCTCCCTAGCCACACTGTCACTGCCTTGTACTGCCTAAGAATTTTTAAGACAAAGTCCTTCCATCTTAGTGGTAAAACGAACCCTTCAAGACAGTCATAGACCCGGCTCCCCATTGTGCCAAAAGGAAATTGAGGCCCGAGGAGGGAATAGAACTTAACTGGCCAAACTCAAGAAAACCGACAGGGAACCCAAAGAGCCAAGCTTATGACCTGGGTGAGGTCCATGGTTGCTGAACCCAAGGTAGTAGGTGCTGGATTTCTCAGATGGTTCTCAGGTTCTTTCCCTTCTGGGAGAGCCAGATCACATCAATCCCCAGTAAAGGGTTTCTCTGAGTTCAAGTTTCCAGGCCTCAATTTCCAAACTGATTCCTCTGCCAGAGGCAGTGGAATATGAAGCAATGGAAAGAGCATATCAGCCAGGCGCGGTGGCTCAGGCCTGTAACCCCAGCACTTTGGGAGGCTGAGGCAGGAGGATCGCCTGAGCCCAGGAGTTTATGACCAGCCTGGGCAACATAGTGAGACGCAGTCTCTATAAAAAATTTAAAAGTTAGCCAGGCGTGGCGGTGTGCCTGTAGTCCTGGCTACTCAGGAGGTTGAGATGGGAGGATTGCTTGAGCCTGGGAGGTCCAGGCTGCAGTGAGCATGATTGTGCCACTGCCCTCCAGCCTAGGTGACAGAGTGAGACCATATCTCAAACGCACGCACACACAAACACACACACATGTATAAACTAAAATAAATAAAAAGGAACAAGCGTAGCATTGGAGTTAGGGTTTGAGTACCAACTGTGCCATTTGCCTTGAACAAGCTACTTCCGGCTCTGAGCCTTGGTTTTCTCCTTAAAATGGAGATAATAATAGTGCCTGCATCTTAGGATGCCAATAAGGATTTCATGAGATAATGTAGGAAGTTGCCCTGATCAGAGCAGGCATTGAATATGGATTTTCCATTTCCCCTTCCCAGCCTGGGTTGTCTCAACAATGCTAGTACCTTGAGTGCTCTGGATTCCCTTTGTCCCTCTGTACCACAGTTTCCAGACCCATCAAATATGTGTAATAACAGTAGCCACTGTGAGGACTAAGTGAGTTAATTCATGTTAGTGTTATGCATCAGTGATTATTATTCCTTTGATGTCCAAACATCTAGTAACAGAATAGGAAGAGAAGGTTGCTGCTGCCAAGACATTTGGGGCTGGACGAGACTATCAGAGGTCGTGAATAGTATCCTGGCCTATGAGAGAGCTGAAAAGAGATGTGACAGGCCAGGAATAGGGACATCTGGTCACCTGTTTCTGCTCTGCTCTGCTGATGGCCTGCAGTGTGACTCCGGGCAAGCTACAGCACTCTCGAGCCTTAGTTTTCTCAAATGGCCGAGGAAACTGAAGACCAATGTTCTGAGTTCAAATCCTGGTCCTGCCCTTGACTTGCCATGTGAACCTGAGTGGGTCCCTTTGCCTCTCAATGCTTCAGTTTCCCCATCTGGTGAAGGGGTTCAGTGCAGTGGTTTCAGTGTGTGTGATGGTGGGATGTGGAGATGGGATGTGGAATGTGAAGGTGCCTTGACCCCTCCCCTGCCATCGGTCACTTCCTGTCCTTTCAGGCCACCTGGTTCTCAGTCCCCCACCCCCGCACACGGGCCCTGCCCTCATCAGTGCTCTCAACATCCTGGAGGGCTTCAATCTCACCAGTCTGGTATCCCGAGAACAGGCTCTTCACTGGGTGGCAGAGGTAAGGCTGACCCCTCCACCTTTCCCTGGATTTAGGGACATGAGGAGTGGGGAGATTGGGTACTGCCATAGGGCAGGACTAAATCACCTCCAGGTTTTCTCACACATGAAGATCTACTGGGTGTGGGTGCTGGGAGGGGCCTGGCAGCCTATTCCATATCCCTGCTATATTTTCAGACCCTGAAGATTGCATTAGCCCTGGCCAGCAGACTGGGAGACCCCATCTATGATTCTACCATCACTGAGAGCATGGATGACATGCTCAGGTGGGTCTTGGGCAGGACCTGGGAGCTGCAGAGGCAGTGGTGGCTGTGGGGAAAGGATCAGGTGAAAAGCAGCTGGTGTAGCAATAAAGGCCTGAAATCCTAAGTCAATTTCAGCTCAACCCCCCAACTCACAACTTGACACTGGGTGCCTCTCCCTGCACCTCACCTTTCCTATCAGCACAATGAGTTGGCCTACTTCATGTGGCTCTTAAATTTTTTTGAGGCTAGCATAGCACCTATATGAGCCCACCTGCTCCCACTTTTGAGTGGGAAAAGAAAGCTTAATACCAAACAAAGGCCTGGCACAGTGGCTCACACCTGTAATCCAGCACTTTGGGAGGCCAAGGCAGGTGGATCACCTGGGGTCAGGAGTTTGATACCAGCCTGACCAACATAAGGAAACCCTGTCTCTACTAAAAATACAAAAATTAGCCAGCCATGGTGGCACACGCCTGTAATCCCAGCTACTCAGGAGGCTGAGGCAGGAGAATCACTTGAACCCAGGAGGTGGAGGTTGCAGTGAGCCGAGACCACGCCACTGCACTCCAGCCTGGGCAACAGAGTGAGACTTTGTCTCCAAAAACAAACAAACAAAGGCAGTTTCCAAGCAAATACTGAAGGTGGTGGGAATACAGCTTCATTAGCAACATAACATAGTAGTAGGTTGTAGGCTCCGATGAGACTGCCTGCATTCAAATCCCAGCTTTACCCTTTGCTAGCTTTGCAGCCTTGGGCAAGTAAATCTAAATCTCAGTTTCTACAAGGGGGTTTGATAATAATGGTATCAACCTCATGAGGCTGTGGTGAGGACTAAACAAAGTCATACATGTAAAGTCTTTTTTGGTTGAAAATTGAATAAATGTCTTCAAGTTATCCTTAGTAACTTAACATTCTCTAATCAACTATGGATAACCAAACACATAGTTATTTGGTAAGAAACCCTCAGTTGAATTTTTAAAAGTCTGGAGAATTACATGTTCTTTCTAAGATCAATGCAAACTCTGTTCTAAAACACACACACACGCCTATATGAAATCTATTTAACCAGTTCATCCAGTAAATAGTTATTGAGCACTTACTCTGCGCCTTGGGAAACAATTTTAATAGAAAGTAAAGATCCTGGCTGGGCGTGGTGGCTCACGACTGTAATCTAGGCACTTTGAGAGGCCAAGGCAGGTGGATCATTTGAGGTCAGGAGTTCAAGACCAGCCTGGCCAACATAGTGAAACCCCACCTCGACTAAAAATACAAAAAAAAAAAAAAAATTAGCCGGGCATGGTGATGGGTGACTATAATCCCAGCTACTCAGGAGGCTGAGGCAGGGGAATCTCTTGAACCTGGGAGGCAGAGGTCGCAGTGAGCCGAGATAGTGCCACTGCACTCCAGCCTGGGTGACAGAGCAAAACTCTTGTCTCAAAGAAAAAAAAGTAAAGATCCTCCTATCCTCCCCCAACTAAACTCTTAATAAAACTTTAGACAACAAACATTAGTTTACGTGAATCCAGTTTGTTAATTCAAAACAAGTATTTTTTGATCATCCACTATGCACCAGTCACTTTCATAGAAAGGATTAAGAAGTAAAGGTAGATAACTAAAAGGCTCTTGATTTAAACATTAAATAAATTAAATGCTGGTTCCAGAAGAGAATCTAAATAACACCTAAATAAATTCATTCCTTTCAACAGCTATTTTCTGGGTATTTCTTATGTGCTAGCAATTAATGAGCTTCTGCACTCATAGACCTAGTAGTACAGTGAGGGAGGTAGATTTCATCAAATAATTACACAAACACTATAAAAGTGAGGTAGGTGAGTGTATTGAGAGCCTATTGTTTGCTCATCTCCCACCCCTTGTCTTTTCAGCAAGGTGGAGGCTGCCTACCTCCGGGGCCATATCAATGACTCCCAGGCAGCCCCTGCTCCGCTCCTGCCTGTCTATGAGCTAGATGGAGCTCCCACGGCTGCCCAGGTGCTGATCATGGGACCTGATGACTTCATTGTGGCCATGGTTAGGTATGCCAGCTCAGACTCAGAACCTGAAACAAGGGATCCTCTGAACCAAGAGGGGGTGGGGACTGGGTAGAGGTGAAGATGGGCCAGGACTCACCTGGCCCCACCTCGGCCCCCAGCTCCCTGAACCAGCCCTTTGGCAGCGGCCTTATCACCCCCTCGGGGATCCTGCTGAACAGCCAGATGCTAGACTTCTCCTGGCCTAACCGGACAGCTAACCACTCTGCGCCCAGCCTGGTAGGATTTGCTTCCCCCCTCCCCTGGGGACCCTGAGGCTTATAGGTTGGAGGTGCAATGGCATGGCTGCCCCTTCTCCCTACTTTCTCCAGAATCTGCTAGTATAAGGAAGCCTAAAGAAGATGTTCACCTCATCCCTAGCCCTGCTAAGTCTGGGACATGGAGCCTGGTGGGTCTGCAGAACCTTTGTCTCATTCTATCACTGTCTTACTGTGTGACCTCGTGAAGATCTTGCCTTCTCTGGGCAATTTCTTACTTATACAGTGAGGATATTGGCTCCTGTTTGATGTTTTGGGCACTTTCCAGCACTAGTGGTCTATGACTATGTGAGCTTGAGCTGATGTGGCTCAGCCCTACGGCTGGGCACCAAAGAGCAATGACCCAAGGAGGAAGGATTTAATTTTTTTTTTTTGAGACGGAGTCTCACTCAGTTGCCCAGGCTGGAGTGTAGTGGTGCGATCTCAGCTCAATGCAACCTCTGCCTCCTGGGTTCAAGCAATTCTCCTGCCTCAGCCTCCCAGTAGCTGGGATTACAGGTGCCCGCCACCACGTCCACCTAATTTTTTTGAATTTTTAGTAGAGACGGGTTGGCCAGGCTGGTCTCGAACCCCTGACCTCAAATGATTCATCCGCTTCGGATTCTCAAAGTGCTGGGATTACGGATGTGAGCCACCATGCCTGGCTGGATTTAATAATTTTTATCCAGTTAGAAATCAGCACTCTTACACCCCACAAGCTGGGGCCCCAACAGGGCAAAGATGCATGGAGATGATTACGGTGGGGTTATCCTGTTCTTCCCCATTGCCATCTTTCTTGGCTTGGTCCTTTCTCCTGTGACCATAGCAGCCTCATAGCTCAGTGGATTCACTTATCACTCCCCCGTCCACCCCACCCATCCAGGCACCCTACCCATTTCACAGACAGCAAACTGTTGTCTGGGAAGGGACCAGTCTCCCAGGAAAACTGGGACTGTAGAAGATGTGGAAGAGGGAGAGCAGCTGGAAGGGTTGTGGAGTGGCCCTTTCCCTGTCTTGTCCCACCCCACCTCCCCTTTGTGGTCTCTGTCCTCTAACAACAGGAGAACTCAGTGCAACCAGGGAAGCGGCCACTCTCTTTCCTGCTGCCCACAGTGGTCCGACCCGCGGAGGGGCTCTGTGGAACCTACCTCGCTCTGGGGGCCAATGGAGCTGCCCGGGGCCTCAGTGGCCTGACCCAGGTGAGGTTTACTCCGTGGTTGTCTGTTTTCAGTCGGGAGCCAAGCTGTGGCCTAGGCTGCAGATGCCCATCATCTCTGTGGCTTGTTTCCATTCCTTATACGGCAAACGTGGGCTGAGGCTGCTTTGTGCCCGGCACACCCTAGGCAATGTGGACATGGGCTGTGCTGGGTGTCTTAGTGAAAATGAAGCCCCAGTGCTCCCTGTCTTTCTCAGTTGCAGGGGAAATTGCAGGGTCAGTAGAACTGAAAAGTCAGGTTAGCCTCTGGGTGGCCTGGGTTCTGTTAACCTCAAGTCCCATTATACCTCTACCCAGCATCTGAATAGACAACCAGCCCTCTTTAGGATGGGATTTTGAAAGGAAGGGCCTGCTTCTCTCCAGAACACCTCGGAATGGTTCCTTGAATGTCTTGAGCACCTGATATATATGCCAGGTACATATTTTGGCAGGTGATGAAGTTAACTGTCTTGAGTTCTGGAATCCGACATGCCTGAGTTCCAGCCCAGGTGCTACCAATTTGCAACCGTGTTATGCTGGAGAATTCACTGAACAGCTCTGAATCTCAGTCTCCTCATCTTTAAAATGGAAATAATAACAATAGCTAACATTATAGAGTTCATACTAAGTGCTGGGCACTGTGTTATGTGTGTTAACTCTCTTAAACTTCCCAGTTCTAAGGGGAATCCTTATTTCTATTTTATAGATAAGGAAACTGAAGCCCAGAGAGGTTAAGACATTAGGTCAAGTACCTTCAGCTAGAAAGAGTGAGCAGGCAGTTTGGTTCCAGAGCTTACGCACACTCCTGACCACTAGGTTAAAGGCACCCACATTGTGCCATAGATCACCCCTAGCTGTTAACCTTGTCCTATCCAGAGAGAAAAGAAGGGAGCCCGGGGCTAAAGGAGACTTGGTTCTAGTGGTGCTTCTTCCCTGGCTTCCTCTACATTCTAGGTGAGTCATTTCCGTTGCTGGCCTTCAATTTCCCTCTCTGTGAAATGGGAACAGTCATCACAGGCCTGCCTGTCTTCCAGGACTGTTAAGAGGCTCAGATGCCCAGTATAAGAGTTCTCAAGACTAAGGAGCCTGGACCAAGGGTGAGAGCTGAGGAGTTCTGGACCATCACCCCTGGGACTTTTCTGTTCTTTGGCTACCGCAGGTTCTGCTGAATGTCCTGACCTTGAACCGGAACCTGAGTGACAGCCTAGCCCGAGGCCGCCTACACCCGGACCTGCAGTCCAACCTCCTGCAGGTGGACAGTGAGTGCAGAGCAGAGACCTTGTGGGGCGGGCACAGGCACAGGTAGAGAAAGGGGCTCCTCCCAAGGGTGCCCCTGCCTCAACCAGCTCCAACTGCAGTGAAGTTTGGTTTTCTTCAGCAAATTCCTATTGGAGCAGTGAACGATCTGGGGATTGGAACCAGTCTTGCCATTTCCTGGCTGTGTGGCCTTGGGAGATCCATGTCTCAACTCTGAGCCTCCGTTTTCTCATTTGTAAAATAAGATGCAGTTGTTCATTCTTCAAACCTTCATTTACTCAACAGTTTGTATTGAACACCCACTATGTGCTAGGCATCATCCTAGGTGCTGGGGATACTGCATTTACAGGTAAACAGGAAAATAAGTCATGAGAAATATGAGACAGTAAAATAATTTCTCTGCCAACTGTTGAAGCAGGGTGAGATAAGAGGACTGACTCAGTGATCAAGGAAGACTTCTCTTTGGTGACATTTAAATTGAGATCTAAAGAGTGAGAAAGAAGCTGGGCACAATGGCTCAGACCTATAATCCCAGGCTGTGATGGGAGGATCGCTTGAGGCCAGAAGTTCAAGACCAGCCTGGGTAACATAGTGAAGCCCCTGCCCCCCTCCCCGTCTCTACAAATTTTTTTTTTTTAATTAGCCAGGTGTGGTGCATGCCTGTAGTTCTAGCTACTTAGGAGGCTGAGGCAGGAGAACTGCTTGAACCCGGGAGGCGGAAGTTACAGTGAGCTGAGATTGCGCCACTGCCCTACAGCCTGTGTGACAAAGTGATATCCTGTCTCTTAAAAAAAAAAAAAAAAAAAAAGAGTAAGAGAGAGCCGGCTATACAAAGACCTGGTACAGAGCTTTGTAGGTCAGGGAGCAAGTACAAAGAACTCAGGGCAGGAATGGGCTTGGTGAGTTTGAGGAATTAAAAGGAGATCTAGATAAGCAAGGATGAAATTAGATCAGAGAGGCAGGCAGGTGCCAGATAATGGACCTAATAGATTATGGTGAGGAGATGGACTTTCCTCTAAGAAAAGGGCTTAATTTTGGCACAGCTGAATTTTAAAACAGGAAAGTATGTGGACCTTTGAGGAGTTTTTAATGCAACAGACAATGTATTAATACTATGCTAGTCCAAAAGAATTGATTTATTGAGAATTGATTGAGACACTGTCCTTTCCTGTTCAATATTATTATTCCCATTCTATAGAGGAAGAAACTGAGGCTCACAGAAGTTATAAACTAGTCAAAGATCAATCACGAAGTGGCAGAACTTCAATGAGGACATACACCTGGCTGATACCAAAGACTCTATTCTGTACCACACAGCTCTTATATCTCCTGAATCACATTAGAAGCAGAGACCTAGATTTTCAATGATCACATGCTGTAGTTGGCCAGCGACACTTGGATCCCAGCCTATAGATGACAAGGCCGCATCCTTGAAATTGAATTTTGTTCAACAAATATCTTTTGGTCTCTGTTGAATGTGAGGCTCTGTGCTAAGTTATTTGGGCTCAGCCCAGTCCTCCCTTCAGGGCCTCCCAGTGTAGATGGAGGTATAAAGTGGGGGGACTTGGTGAAGGGAAAGTTCATCCGCTTGAAGCCTTGGGGAGGCTTTATGGAGGATGTGACAAGTAGCTGGGCCTTGAAGTATGAGCAGGAGTTTGGCATGTGGAGGTAAAGGACATTCTGCACAGGAGGAACAGCCTAAGCAAAAACCAGAACCAGTGGCTCGAAGAGCAGCCAGGAGGGTATTTGTTGTTTCCCAGAGTTCTGAATTTACCCAGCACCTTTGTGACTTTTGCCACATTCACACACCATCTAAACCATTATGTACATAACATGTCTCTATAAATGAACTTCCTTTTTAGCCTAAAAGTATTTTATTTACTTTTTTTGAGAAAGAGTCTCACTCTGTCACCAAGGCTAGAGTGCAGTGGTGTGATCTCGGCTCATTTCAACCTCTGCCTCCTGGATTCAAGCAATTCTCATGCCCCAGCCTCCCAAACAGCTGGGATTACAGGTGCAGACGCCAACTCACCTGGCTAATTTTTGCATTTTTTTAGAGATGGGGTTTCACCATGTTGGCCAGGCTGGTCTCAAACTCCTGACCCCAAGTAATCCACCTGCCTCGGCCTCCCAAAGTGCTGGATTTATAGGCATGAGCCACCACACCTGGCCCTAAATGTATTTTAAAAATAGACCTTATATCATAATCACAAATGGAAAAATGACATCATTTGCAACAAACAGCTATCATCTATTTATCATCTACACAAATAAATATGTGTAGTCTTTAGTTAAATATTGCTGCCCATGGAAAGCTCTGAGGCCTGCTTTCTCCATGAAAGAAGGAGATTAGGAAGTGTTAGAGAGCGGACAAACTTGGTCCTTGCCATAATCAAAAGGATGGAAAGTGAACCACAAAGGAAGTAGATTTTCGATTAGGTGATTTAATGCTATTTAAGATTGGGTCTTTATATCAAGAGCTCCTTAAGTCTTCCTGTTAGGGAAAGAAGACCAGATCTTTATTGAGGAACAGTGGGATGTGGAGTTATAGGGCTTATCACAGAGGTCAGCCTTAAGGTTATCCAGTTGAGCAAGGGAGGCACATGACCTGATTTGTCTTATTTAGGGGAAGTAGAATGAGGGGCAGAGAATTTACATCAGGGAAATATGAGAAGCAGCTGGGATATGTATGGCCCAGGCAAGACATGATGAGGACATGAACTTATGCAAGGGGATGGGAATTTGTTCATCTATCTATTAAGTGTCTACTCAATATTTACTATGTACTGACCCTGCACTGGGGATCAATAGCAAACAAGACAACATTCCTACCTTCAAAAAACTTATAATGTAGTGGAGAGAGACACAGCAAATAAATAAACAAATACAGGTAGTAATAAGTACTTTGGAAGAAAACCAAACAAGGTAGAGATGGTAGGGACTGCTGTTTTAGGTAATGGTGGAAGAAATTCTTGAAGAGGTGCCAAAGACTGGACTGAAGTAAGGGAGCCCGCATTGACTTTCTAGAAGAGCATTCCAGGCAGAAAGAACAGTAAGTGCAAAGGCACTGAAGTAGAAGCATGTTTGACCTTCTAAAGGGTCAGCAAGGAGGCCAGTGTGGCTGGAATACAGCTAAGCAAGGTGAGGAATAGAAGGAAATGAGGGGAGGAATTTAGAGAGGTAGCAAGGTCTCAAGCAATGTTGGGCTTAAAGGCATCTTGGTAAGGACTTTGGATTTTATTCTAAAATCCACTGAAGCTGTTAGAGGGCTTTGAGTAGGGGAAGTAACAAGGTCTCACTAATGGTTTAAAAGGATCCCCTTGGCTGCTGTTTGAACAGGCTATAAGAAGCAGGGAGACCAGTTAGTGGATTATGCAGAAATACTGGAAAGTAATGATGGCAGCTTGGCTTTGGCAGGTGGAGATGTAGACCCACAAAGCCCCTTTTTCTTTTTTCTTTTATTTTCCTTTCTTCCTTCTTTCTTTCATTCCTTCCTTTTTTTTTTTTTTTTTTTTTTTTTTGAGACAGGGTTTCACTCTGTTGTGAAGCTGGAGTGCAGTGGTACAATCTCAGCTTACTTTACTGCAACTTGCACCTCGCAGGGTCAGGTGATCCTCCCACCTTAGTCTCCTGAGTAGCTGGGACTACAGGCATGTACCACCACCCTCAGCTAATTTTTACATTTTCTATAGAGATGGGGTCTCCCTATATTGCCCAGGTTAACTCCTGGGCTCAAGTGATCTTCCCACCTTAGCCTCCCAAAGTGCTGGGATTACAGGCATGAGCCACCATGCCTGGCTTGTCCTTTTTTCTTTTTTTAAATTTTTATTCAGTCCCTGTAGAGACTGCCAAAAATTACCAACGCCAACTATATTTCAAGTCATCATGGCGGGGTATTGGGAAAAGTTTTCAATTAGCAATAATCACACCTCGGATAAACCTCATCGGCTACAATACTGCCACTGCGCAAAGCTTCCTTTTTACAATACGAAGAATAACTATATATTATTGATCACTTACTGTATGCAAGGTTCAGTGCTGTGTGTGTATTATCTCCTTTAGTCCCTGCAACAACTTCATGTTCTCATATAATCCCTATTTATGCATTAGGAAACTGAAGCTCAGCAAGGTAAAGTGATTTTCCCATACAGCTCTATAGGTGGAACAGCAGGACGAGGACTCAGGTCTGACTGTAGGACTCTTGAGCTAGTGCTCTGTACATTCTGAATGTGTGTATGTCGGGGATGGTTTTCAGGTGAGTTCACAGAGGAAGAGATTGAGTTCCTGGAAGCCAGGGGTCACCACGTGGAGAAAGTAGATGTCTTATCCTGGGTCCATGGCAGCCGAAGGACCAACAACTTCATCATCGCTGTTAAAGACCCTCGGAGCCCAGATGCAGCTGGAGCCACCATCCTGTAGAGCAGCGGGGTGGGGTGGGGTCTCTGCTCCCCCACTTTGCATGTTCCCAGAGTCCCTCCTTCTCCCAGGTTTGGTCTCAGGGGGACCCCACGGGTGCCCCAGATCAGGGGCCAGAGGGGATGCTTAGCAAACCCAATCCCAGAGTAACTGGAAAATTCTCTATCAGGAGGCCTGTGGTGGTGGTGGTGAGTGTCAGTATCCACGACCAGACAGGCAGGACCTTGAGGAGTCAGACTATCTGTCTGTGTGTCTCCTCGCCTCCTTCAGCCATGCTGGCCCTGACCTTAGGGATGTGCTTGCAAACCCTTCTCAAGGGTCTCACAACCCCAACATCTTCAGACTGGCCTGACCTGGGCCTTGTCTTCCAGTTCCCTTCTCCTATTCCCAGCCTCATTTCTTAAATGACTAGGAATTTTTTAATGGACCATCATAGGGAGGGGGTGCTCCTCTTTTCCCACCAGGTTGAGGTGGGGGCCTTGCATCTGGGGGTCCCCAGGGTATGGGGTAGGGGTGGGGGTTGGAACCAGCTCAGGGGCTTCCATTTGCAAAGGGGAATTAAAGAAAGAATGTTGCTTAACCATGGCTCTGGTTTAATTTATATGTAACTGGGTTGAGAGTGGGAGTGGGAGAGGTTACGCTGTCCCAGTAAGTGACTCCAGAGTAACCTAGAGTCAACATTGTAGGACTCATAATAATATCTGCTGTCCAGCTAAGACATGCACCAATAATAATAATTCATAACAACAATAACTGTAATAGATAGCATCTAATCTTTATCACAAAACTCACAAGGTAGGTACTAATATTATTGCCATTTTACGGATGGGAAACAGGCCAAAACAGGTTAAGGGATTTGTCTAAGGTTCTTCATCCCTGAAGTGGAAGAACTGGGGTTCATCTCAGCATGTCCAACTCCAGAATTTGTGCTCTTAACCAATTTATTTATTTTTTTAAATATTTTTTAAAATCTCTTTTAATTTTTTTTTTTACTTTTTAAAAATAAAATAAATAATTTTTTTAAAGAGACGGGGTTTCACCATGTTGGCCAGGCTAGTTTTGAACACCTTACCTCAGGTGATCCACCTGCCTCAGCCTCCCAAAGTGCTGGGATTACAGGCGACTGCGCCCGGCCTGCTCTTAACCAATTTCACACATACTAGTTGAAATACTTGTTATAAAGTATATGTCATATAGTATGTATCAGATAGTACCTTTTATAGATAATATCATTCATGTATACATGCCTCCATCCATTACATTCCAGGTACTCTGTTAGGCACTAGAGATTCAGCGCTGAACAAGACAGACTTGTTGATGGATTTGCAGTCTGTAAGGGGAGTCAAACGTTAAAGAAATAAGAGCACAGATAATTCAGGTAACTGCTGTCACAATAAGTTCTATAAGGGATACATACTAAGAGAACATATATCAAGAAAGTTAATCTAGTTTGAGGATCAGCAAAAGCCCCCCTGAGAAGGTCATGAGGATGAATAGAATTGACAGGAAAGGATTAGATATGGGATGTGGGAATGTCATTCTAGGCAAAGGGAACAGTATGTTCAGCGGTGTGGTGGGAAGGAATGTGTCTTGTTTTAGGAGGTGAAAGAAGGCCTATATATTCTTCCTAGAGCAGGGGTTGGCAGACTTTTCCTACAAAGGACCAGAAAGTAAATATTTCAGGCTTTGTAGGTCATATGGTTCCTGTAGTAATTACTCAACTTTGTTGTTGAAGTGCAAAAGCAGCCATAGACAGTGTGTAAGACAACATCCTGATGGCTGTGGATGTGTTCCAATAGAACTTTATTTTCTAGAAATAGGTCCTTACTAGCAAAAGGGCAGTGGTGTGCTGACCCCTACACTAGAGCACCCCAAGGGGATGATGGGATGAGATGAAACTGGTGAGGTGGGTAGATCATTCTTATGAGGCTGGTATTAATTCCCCATTTTATTGATGAGAAAATTGTGACATGAGAGACATGAAGTAACTTGCCAAAAATCAACCAGCTGGTAGTTGGCAGATCCATGATTCAAAAGCAATCTGTTTGACTCCATAGACTATGTCTCTCTTTCTCTTTTCTCCCTCTCTGTCCCCTTCCTCCCTCCCCCCCTTCCTTCCTTCCTTCCTTCCCTCCCTCCCTCTCTCTCCCTCTCTCTCTCTTTCCTTCTTTCTCTTTCTTCCTTCCTTTGCTCCCTTCCTTTCCCCTTCTTTTCCTTCCCTTCTCTCCCCTTCCTTTCCTTTATTTCACTTTTTTTCAGAGACAGGGTCTTACTCTGCCACCCAGACTGGAGTACAGTGGTATAATCCCTGTTCACTATAGTCTTGACTTTCTTGGTCAGGCATTTTTCCTGCTTCAACCTCCTGAATAGCTGGGACTACAGGTGCACACCACCATACCTGGCTAATTTTTCATTTTTTGTAGAGACAGGGTCTCACTGTGTTGCCCAGGCTGATCTTGAACTCCTGGCCTCAAGTGATTCTCCTGCCTTGGCCTCCCAAAGTGCTGGGATTACAGGCATGAGCCACTATGCCTGGCAACTTCTTTAAAAAATATTTTATTTTATCAGATTCCAGTTGTAACGGTTTTTCAAATATTCAACACTTTATAGATATATAATGTATATCTGTAATCCACCCCCTCAAAATCCCAACTTTCCAAAAAGACCACTATCAATAATTTAATACACAGTCCTCCTTTTCTATACATTAAAATATATTCTGTTTAAAAAGTGAAAATGAGACTATCTTTTCACATTGTCTACAACTTCCTTTTTTTTAAAAAATTTACCAATATAGCATGGGCATTTTCCCGTGTTAATATATATGGATCCACTTCATTATTTATAAAAATGTGTCATAGTTCACTGAAGGATTTAACCAGTTTCCTTTTGATGGATGTTTGGGTGATCCTTGACCTGATATCTTTAGGTGTTTGAGCCATGCCTGTAGTCATACCAATTCTCCTAGTCTTTCAAGTGAAGGATTGTCTTAGTTCATTTGGGCTGCTATGCCAAAATACCATAAACTGGGTAGACTGGAGCAGAGATTAGTGAAATAGAGAACAGAAAAACAATAGAGAAAATCAATAAAACCAAACCCTGGCTCTTTGAAAAAAATCAACAAAATTGACAAACCTGTCCCAGATGGATCAAAAACAGAGAGAAGACTCAAATTACTAGAATCAGAAATTAAAGATGGGACAGTACTTACAATCTTATAGAAATAAAAAAAGGATTGTAAAGAAATGCTGTGAACAATTGTATGGTAATCAGCTAACTTAGATAAAACATAAAATTTCCTAGAAAGACACACACTAGGTCAGGCTTGGTGGCTCACGCCTGTACTCCCAACACTTTGGTAGGCCGAGGCAGGCAGATCACGAGGCCAAGAGATAGAGACTATCCTGGCCAACATGGTGAAACCCCATCTCTACTAAAAAATACAAAAATTAGCTGGGCATGGTGGTGCACGCCTGTAGTCCCAGCTACTTGGGAGGCTTGAGGCAGGAGAATCACTTGAATCCAGGAGGCAGAGGTTGCAGTGAGCTGAGATCTCGCCACTGCACTCCAGTCTGGCGATAGACTCCATCTCAAAAAGAAAAAAAAAAAGAAAGACACATACCAAAACTGACTCAAGAAGAAACAGGCAATCTGAGGAGATGTATAACAAATAAAAAGATTAATAATACTTACTAAAAAACAAACTACTTACAAAGAAAAGCTCAGGTCTCAGATGGCCTCACTGGTGATTTCTATAAAACATTTAAAAAATTAATACCAATTCTTTAAAAAAAAACTTTCAATAAATAGAAGAGGAAGAAACACTTTCTAGTTTATTCTGTGAGGCTAATTTTACCTTGAAATTAAAATCCGACAAAGACATAATAAGAAAACTACAGACCAGGATGGGCTTGGTGGCTTATGCCTGTAATCCCACCCAGCACTTTGGGAGGCTGAGGTGGGTAGATCACAAGGTCAAGAGATCAAGAACATCCTGGCCAACATGGTGAAACCCCGTCTCTACTAAAAATACAAAAAAATTAGCTGGGCATGGTGGTGCACGCCTGTAGTACCAGCTACTTGAGAGACTGAGGCAGGAGAATCGCTTGAACCCAGCAGGCAGAGGTTGCGGTTGCAGTGAGCCAAGATCGTGCCCCTGCACTCCAGCCTGGCAACAGAGCAAGAAGATGTCTCAAAAAAAAAAAAAAAAAAAAAACCCAAAAAACTACAGACCAATATCCTTTTGTGAACATGGATGCAAAATTCCTCAACAAAATACTAGCCAGCAACATATAAAAAGGATATACTGCCTCAGTGGGATACATTCCAGGAATTCAAGCTTGGTTTACCATCCAAAAATCAAGTATTGCACTATGTTTTTTTGGTAGAAAAAACAAAAACCACATGATCATCTCAATAGATGCAGAAAAGGCATCTGACAAAATCTAACACCCCTTCATGATAACAAACAAACAAAAAACACTCAGCAAACTAGGAAGAGAAGGAAACTTCCTCAACATGATAAAAGGCAAATATTAAAAACCCTACAGTTAATATCATAGTTAATAGTTAAAATTGGATGCTTTCCCACTAAGATTAGAGCATACCCATTCTTGCTACTTATATTCAATATTGTACTGGATGTTCTAGTCAGGACAATCAGGCAAGACACAGAAATAAAAGGCAACCAGATTGGAAAGTAAGAAGTAAGACTATTTTTATTTGCAGATGGCATGCTCTTGTATACAGAAAATTGTAAGAAATCAATGAAAACAATGACAGCTAACAAAGGCATTCAGCAAGATTGCTAATACAAGATCAGTATAAAATCAGTATAAAGTTTCTGTATATTTGCAATAAACAATCTGTAATGAAGTTAAGAAAATAATTTTGCCCAGGCTGGTCTTGAACTCCAGGACTCAAGCGATCTGCCTGTCTCTACTAAAAAATACAAAAGAAATTAGCCGGGCATGGCGGCCTGCACCTGTAGTCCCGGATATTCGAGAGGCTGAGGCAGGAGAATTGCCTGAACCTGGGAGGTGGAGGTTGCAGTGAGCCAAGATCACACCACTGCACTCCAGCCCAGGCAACAGAACAAGACTTCGTCTCTAAAAAAATAAAAAATAAAAAAAATAAAATAGTTCCTAAGTCGAAACCCACATGCTCATCAACAGTAAAATGGATAAATTATGGTGTATTCAAATAATAAAATGCTGGCCAGGTGCGGTTCCTCACATCTATAATCCCAGCACTTTGGGAGGCAGAGGTGAGAGGATCATTTGAGCCCAGGAGTTTGAGACCAACTTGGGCAACATGGTGAAACTCTGTCTCTACAAAAAATACAAAAATTATAGGAGTGTGGTGGCATGCACCTGTGGTCCTAGCTACTAGGGAGGCTGAGGTGGGAGGATTACTTGAGCCTGGGAGGTCAAGGCTGCCGTGAGCTGTGATCGCACCACTGCACTCCAGCCTGGGCAGTAGAGCAAGACTCTGTCTCAAAAAAAAAATAAAAAAATAAGGCCGGGCACAGTGGCTCAGGCCTGTAATCCCAGTACTTTGGAAGGTCGAGGCTTGCAGATCACCTGAGGTCAGGAGTTAGATACCAGCCTGGCCAACGTGGTGAAACCCTGTCTCTACTAAAAACATAAAAAAATTAGCTGGGTGTGGTGGCAGAAGTCTGTAATTCCAGCTACTTGGGATGCTGAGACAGAAGAATCACTTGAACCCGGGAGGTGGAGGTTGCAGTGAGCAGAGATTGTGCCACGGCACTCCAACCTAGGCAACAAGATCGAAAAAAATAAAAAATAATAAAAAATAATGACAAGTTACCAAGCAGTGAAAATGAACAAGCTACAACTATATGCAACAATGTAGATGAATCTATAAGTTTATCTTCCTCCTCCTCCTCTTCCTCTTCTTTTCTTCTTCCTTCTTCTTCTTCTTCTTTCTTCTTTCTTCTTTCTTCCTTCTTCCTTCTTCCTTCTTCCTTCTTCCACTCTGTCGCCCAGGCTATAGTGCAGTGGCACAATATCAGCTCGGTGCAACCTCCACCTCCTGGGTTCAAGCGATTCTCCTGCCTCAACCTCCTAAATAGGTGAGATTACAGGCACCCACCACCACATCTGGCTAACTTTTGTATTTTTAGTAGAGATGGGGTTTCACCGTGTTAGTCAGACTGGTCTCAAACTCCTCACCTTGTGATCTGCCTGCCTTGGCCTCCCAAAGTGCTGGGATTACAGGCATGAGCCATCCCGCCTGGCCTATTTTTTCAGTCATTTTTTTTTCCTGAAGAGCAAGCCATGGTTTGCCCATAGTAAGCCTCCCGCTGCTTTTTTTGTTTGTTTTTTTTTTTTGTTTTTTTGAGACGGAGTCTCACTCTGTCACCCAGGCTGGAGTGCAGTGGTGCAATCTTGGCTTACTGCAACCTCTGTTTCCCAGTCTCAAATGATCCTCCCATCTCAGCCTCAAGTGGAACTAGGACTACGGGCATGTGCCACCATGACTGGCTGATTTTTATCTTTTTTGGTAGAGACAGGGTTTCACCATGTTGCCCTGGGCTCAAGTGATCTGCCTACCTCCACCCCTCAAAGTGCTGGGATTACAGGTGTGAGCCAGTGCGCCTTGCCATAGTAAGTCTTTATGCAAAGCAGAAGTCACCCCCATCCTCAGGGCATTTTATTTCCATATGTCTGAAAAGGGTTACAGTGAACAAATACTGTAATAACAAGACATTTTACTGCCATCTACTGGTAAATTATCACAATAAATTCACAAATGACAATGTCATGTGAATGGTGTCCACTTAAAAGTGAAATCTTTCAAGACTAATGAACAATACAGTCAGGATGGCTAAAGGTGAACCCAGGAAACCAAAGGGCAAGAGGTCTGCTTATGCCTTCTTTGTGCAGACGTGCAGAGCAGAACATAAGAAAAACCCAGAGGTCCCTGTTCAATTTTGCAGAATTTTTAAAAAAGTGCTCTGAGAGGGCCGGGCGTGGTGACTCACGCCTGTAATCCTAGCACTTTGAGAGGCCGAGGCAGGTGGATCACCTGAGGTTGGGAGTTCGAGACCAGCCTGACCAACATGGAGAAACCGTGTCTCTATTAAAAACACAAAATTAGCCAGGTGGGGTGGCACATACCTGTAGTCCCAGCTACCCGGGAAGCTGAGGCAGGAGAATTGCTTGAACCCAGGAGGTGGAGGTTGCAGTGAGCTGAGATCATGCCATTGCACTCCAGCCTGGGCAATAAGAGCAAAACTCCGTCTCAAAAAAAAAAAAAAAGTGCTCTGAGAGGTGGAAGACCATGTCTGGGAAAGAGAAGTCTAGGCTGGATGCAGTGGCTCACGCCTGTAATCTCAGCACTTTGGGAGGCTGAGGTGGGTGGATCACCTGAGGTCAGGAGTTTGAGACCAGCCTGGCCAACATGGTGAAACCCCGTCTCTACTAAAAATACAAAAATTAGCCAGTCGTGGTGGTGGAAGCCTGTAGTCCCAGCTACTCAGGAGGCTGAGGCAGGAGAATCGCTTGAACTCAGGAGGCAGAGACTGCAATGAGCTGAGATTGTGCTATTGTACTCCAGCCTGGGCAACAAGAGCAAAACTCCATCTCAGAAAAAAAAAAAAAAAAGAAAACAGGGCAAGAGAAGTCTAAATCGATGAAATGGCAAAGGCAGATAAAGTACACTACGATAGAGAAATGAAAGTTTTATGGACCAGCTAAGGGAGGCAAGAAGAACAATCCTAATGCTCCCAAAAGGCCACCATCTGGATTCTTCCTCTTCTGTTCAGAATTCCGCCCCAAGATCAAATCCACAAATCCCGGCATCTCTATTGGAGACATGGCAAAAAAGCTGGGTGGGATGTGGAATAACTTAAATGACAGTGAAAAGCAGCCTCATACCACTAAGGCAGCAAAGCTGAAGGAGAAATATGAGAAGGAAGGCTGGATGCAGTGGCTCACGCCTGTAATCCCAACACTTTGGGAGGCTGAGGTGGGTGGATCACCTGAGGTCGAGAGGTCGAGACCAGCCTGACCAACATGGAGAAACCCTATCTTTACTAAAAATACAAAATTAGCTGGGTGTGGTGGTGCATCCCTGTAATCCCAGCTACTCGGGAGGCAGGGGCAGGAAAATCGCTTGAACCCAGGAGATGGGGGTTGCGGTGAGCTGAGACCTTGCCATTGCACTCCAGCCTGGGCAACAAGAGTGAAACTCTGTCTCAAAAAAAAAAAAAAAAAAAAAGGAGTATGAGAAGGATGGGATATTGCTGACTATAAGTTGAAAGCTTAAGCTGTCTATAAGCAAAGGGTCCTGCTAAAGTTGCCCAGAAAAAGGTGAAGGAGGAAGATGAAGAAGTTGAGGAGGAAGAGGATGAATAAACAAACTGTTTATCTGTCAAAAAGAAAAGTGATATCTTTCTGTAGGGCAAAATTCATCCAATTAAATGTGATAAGTGTGTCATTTGGCACTGTTGTGATGAACCCTGCAGACAGTAAAATGTTGACACTTTCTAGGTGGTTTTGTTTTTCTTTTTTCCCCTGTTTTGTTACTCTTCCTCTTCTTCCTCTTTTTCTTCTTCTTCCTCTTTTTCTTCTTCTTCTTCTTTCTTCTTTCATGGAGTTTCCCTCTTGTTGCCCAGGCTGGAGTGTAATGGCAAGATCTTGGCTAACTGCAACCTCTGCCTCCCAGGTTCAAGTGATTCTCCTGCCTCAGCCTCCCCAGTAACTGGGATTACAGGCATGCACCACCATGCCCAGCTAATTTTGTATTTTTAGTAGAGACGGGGTTTCTCCATGTTGGTCAGGCTGGTCTTGAACTCCCAACCTCAGGTGATCCGCCCGCCTCAGCCTCCCAAAGTGCTGGGATTACAGGTGTGAGTCACCATGACCGGCCTTGTTACTGTTTTTCTTAAAGATATCATTAGAGTATTCACTATCAGTCTTATCACTGCAAAGCTTAAGCCTATTTAGACACACGTGAAAGTAGAAGTCCAATAAACACAAATCAAATTGTTATCAAAGAACAGTTGATTTGCTTTTTCTCCACTCTAATCCAAATCTAGAGCAATCCTGAATGTTTTAGGACTGTTTTCTTGCTCAAAGCATTTTAAGAAATAGCCCGATCACCTCTTCAGAAGCTTCTCTCAATGTATTGCTTGTTGAGACTATCATATACACTAAGCTTTCTCCTAAACATTTATAGGTATAAATTCATTAATATCCTTGACAACCTGATGAGGTAGGAGCCCTTGTTATCTGCATCACACAGGTGAGGCAACTGAAGCACAAAGAAGTTATGTTTCAAGTAATGATATTACAAACAGCTTCCTTGGGGAGCTTACAGTCTACTGGGGACACAAAACGAAACAAAGGCCATATAAAGATTTTAAAACAATATAAACGAGAAAATACTTTGGACCCTGTTGGACAAGTCATTTATTTCCTTTTGGTTGCAGTTTCTTTATCTGTATAACATGGAAGTTGGATTTTCCCAAGATCATATAGCTAATAAACAGCAGAGCTAGAATCTGAACTTGGGTGTTTTGGCTTCGGAGCCCAATATTGTAATCATTATGCTATACTATCTGCTAGTTCAGGTTTGTTTTTGTTCTTTTGCTGCCTGCTTGCAGGCACCAAGTATTTGTGTTGCTTATGCTCCCGTTATTTTTACCTACAGGATCTACAAGTGCCCAATGGGCCCCCGTTTTTTCAGCTCCTTGCGTTCTTCAGATCCCAGGAACACTCATGACCCTTGGCTTAAGGACATGGACAACAAGGTGAAAAAATTAGGATAGTGGCTCTGGAATCTTTTGTGTGTGTGTATAGTAAAATATATATGACATAAAATTTGTCATCTTAACAATTTTTAAGCATACAATTTGGTGGCATTAGGTATATTCACAGGCAACCATCACCACCATCTACCTCCAGATCTTTTTTCTTTTCCCCAATTGAAACTTTGTACCCATTCAACACGAACACCCCATTCCCTCTCCCTCTAGCCCTTGGCAACCACTCTACTTTCTGTCTTTATGAATTTGACTACTTTAGGAACCTCATAGAGGAGGAATCATACAGTATTTGTCCTTTTGTGACTGGCTTATTTCACTTAGCATGTCTTGAAGGCTCATCCATGTTGTACATTGTGTCAGAATTTCCTTCCTTTATTAAGGCTGAGTGATGTTCCATTGTATGTGTAGACCACATTTTGCTTATCCATTCATCTGTCTATAGATATGTGGGTTGCTTCCACATGTTGGTTATTGTGAATAATGCTGCTGTGAACAGGGGTGCACAAGTATCTCTTTGAAACCCTGCTTCCACTTCTTTTTTTTTTTTTAATTTTATTTTGAACCAGGGTCTTGCTCCATCACCCAGGCTGGAATGCAGAGATGCAAACATGGCTCACTACAGCCTCAACCTCCTGGGCTTAACTGATCCTCCTGCCTCAGCCTCTTGGGTAGCTGGGACCACAAGTGTGTGCTGCCACATCTGGCTTGTTTATTTTTAAATTTTGAGACAACATTTCACTCTGTCACCCAGGCTGGAGTATGGTGGCACTAATGTGACTTCACTTATTTTGGATAAATATCCAGAGGTGGAATTACTGGTTCATATGGTAATCCTATGTTTAACTTATTTTTTCCTTGAGACTGGGTCTTGCTATGTTGCCCAGGGTGGACTCAAACTCCCAGGTTCAAATGATCCTCCTGCCTTAGCCTCCCAAGTAGCTGGGATTACAGGGGTGCCTGTGTTTAACCTTTTGAGGAAATGCCAAACTGTTTTCCATTATGGCTGCAGCAATTTACATGCCTGGCCAAGTGCAGTGGCTCATGCCTGTACTCCCAGCATTTTGGGAGGCCAAGGTAGGTGGAACTTGAGCCCAGAAGTTCAAGACTAGCCTAGGCAACATGGTGAAGCCCCATCTCTACAAAAAATGCAAAGATTAGCCGGGCATGGTGGTGCATGCCTATAATCCCAGCTACTCTGGAGGCTGGGGCATGAGAATTGCTTGAACCCGGGAGGTGGAGGCTGCAGTGAGCCGAGATTGCACCACTGCACTCCAGCCTGCATGACAGAGCGAGACAGTCTCAAAGGAAAATAAAAAACAAAAACAAAATACGTTCCCACTAGCAATGCATAAAAGTCTGAATTTCTCCACATTGTTGCAAAAACTTATTCTCTGCCTTTAAAAAAATAACAGCAGCCAGGCGCCATGGATCACACCTGTAATCCTAGCACTTTAGGAGGCCGAAGCAGGCGGACGGCCTGAGCTCAGGAGTTTGTGCCAGCCTGGGCAACATGACGAAACCCTGTCTCTACTAAAAATACAAAAAATTAGCTGGGCGTGGTGGTGCACGCCTGTAATTCCAGCTACTCCGGAGGCTGAGGCATGAGCAGTGCTTGAACCTGGGAAGCTGAGGTTGCAGTGAGCTGAGATCATGCCACTGCACTCCAGGCTGAACAACAGAGTGAGACTGCCTCAAAAAAAAATTATTAAAAAAAATAAAAAATAACAGCAATCCTAATGGGTATGAAGTGATATCTCATTGCGTTTTTGAGTTGCATTTCCCTAGCGACTACTGAGGCTGAGCATCTTTTCATGTGCTTATTAGCCCTTTGTAGATCTTCTTTGAAGAAATGTCTATTCAAGTCCTTTGCCCATTTTTCACATTTTTTTTTTTTTTGAGACAAAGTCTCATTCTGTCACCCAGGCTGGAGAGCAGTGATGTGATCTTGGCTCACTGTAGCCTCCAGTTCCCAAGCTCAAATGATGCTCCCATCTCAGCCTCATGAGTAGTTGGGATTACAGGCACACACCACCATGTCCGGCTAATTTTTTAATTTTTTGTAGAGATGGAGTCTTACTATGTTGCCCAAGCTGGTCTTGAACTCCTGGAGTCAAGCAATCCTCCTGCCTTGGCCTCCCAAAATGCTGGAATTACAGGCGTGAGCTATAGCACCCAGTCTTATTGCTGAGCTTCTGGAATCTTTCAGAGCCTTCTTATCTCTAGAAGTTTTTGTGGGTTTGGAGGTATGTCAATGAAGCCTTCTCAGCCTCTGGGCTGGCTGTTGTCAAGACCTCTGTGTTTGCCGGATGAAGTAACCAGAATTTTTCAGCCAATCTTTCAGGTTAATTAATCAAGTCATTCATTAATTGTATCATTATCCAAATAATCATTCTTTGGCTATGTCAGATTTCCAGGCTAACACAAGAGTACAAGCTATATGGTTCTGTTTTTATGGAGATCAAGAACTGTCAAAGTTAATCTATGCTGCTAGAAGTCAGAATAATGGTTACCTCTGGGGGAGCAGGTATTTATTGGGAGGGAACATATAAAAGAGAACAAAAGGGAACTTTCTGGGTTGATAAATCTATAACTTGATCCTGGTGGTGGTAACACAGAAATGTAGGCAAAAAAATTATTAGACATACACTTAATGTTTTTTCATTTTACTGTATGTAAATTATACTTCAGTTTTTAAATGTTAAAAGAAAAAGCTTTAGAAAAGTTTTTTTTCCAGGATTTTTTTTGGGGGGGACGGAGTTTTGGGGTTGTTGCCCAGGCTGGAATGCAATGGTGAGATCTCGGCTCACCACAACCTCCACCTCCCGTGTTCAAGCAATTCTTTTGCCTCGGCCTCCTGAGTATCTGGGATTACAGGCATGCAGCACCACGCCCGGATAATTTTGTATTTTTAGTAGAGACAAGGTTTTTCCATGTTGGTCAGGCTGGTCTCAAACTCCCAACCTCAGGTGACCCGCCTGCCTCAGCCTCCCAAACTGCTGGGATTACAGGCATGAGCCACCGTGCCTGGCTTTTCCAGGACATTTAAAATCTCTTTGGTGTTAATTTCATAGGCTCAAAGGTCTAAGGTGCCCCCCTGTTGCGGTTGTGGTTCTCTTTGCTCCTCTCTGCCCTCTTGGGCCCAATACCTAGTATGGTGCTTAGAAGTCACAAACACAACAAATACTTACTGAGCACCTACTCTGTGCCAGGTACTGTGCTACGTGCTGAGTAAACAGTGGTAAACAAAATGGATGAGGTTTCCTTCCTTATGGTGTCCACAGTCTAGCGGCAAAGACAGGTAATAATGACTTAGTACCTTCTATTGAGGACAAGTACATGGTGTTAAGAGATCCTGTCTGGGAAGGGGTCAGGGAAGGTATCCTTGGAGTAGCCCTGTTTGAACTGGGATCTGAAGGCTGATGAGTTATTTAAGTGAGGAGAGCATTGCAGGCAGGGGGATCAGCATGTGCAAGGGTTCTCAGAAGGGAGGGAGAACGATGTATAAGAAACGTTACTGTAGTTCCAACCCAGAGAAAGGGGAAGAGGGCCCTGAGATAAATCTAGAGAGGTGAGGGGGACAACATTTATTTGGCCTTTATCTTAAGAACAATGAAGTGCCATCAGATTTTTTTTTTTTTTGAGACAGGGTTTCACTCTATTGCCCAGGCTAGAGCGCAGTGATACCATCTCAGCTTACTGCAAGCTCAACCTCCTGGGCTCAAGCAATCCTCCCACCTCAAACTCCTGAGTAGCTGGGGCCACAGGTGGGCACCACCATGCCCACTAATTTTTGTTTTCGTCTTTTTTTTTTTTTTTTTTTTTTAGACATGGTCTCCCTTTGCCACCCAGGCAGGAGAGCAGTGGTGTGAACTCGGCTCATTGAAGCCTCCACCTCCCGGCTCAAGTGATTCTTGCCGTATGCCTCAGCCTCCCAAATATTTGAGACAGGGTTTTGCCATGTTGCCTAGTGTGCTCTCAAACTCCCGGGCTCAAGCAATCCACTTGCCTCAGCCTCCCAAATTGTTGGGATTACAGGTGTGAGCCACTGCACCTGGCCATCATCAGACACTTTTAAGTAGGGTAGTGACATAATCGGATTTCTGATCATTAGAAACATTACTCTGACAGCAGGGTAGAGAATAGATTAGAGGACGGTCAGGGTGATGTGAAAAGATGGTGAGTATCTACTACACCAGTCCAGGCACACAGTATGTACTCAATAAATATTTATGGAATGAAAGGGTTCCTGACTCCCTTTCCTTAATGGGACCAGTAGGACTGACCAGTTTAATTAGTTTACAATCCTCCTGCTCATCCTCCATCTCCTGTGATGCTCAGAACAGACCCCTAACTCCTATTTTGCAGATGGAGAAGCTGAAGTTCAGAGAGGGAAGGGTAGCTATCAAGAGCAAAAGCCAAAATAGAGCTACCATACAATCCAGCAATCCCACTCTTGGGTATACACCAGAAAGAAAGGAAATCAGTATATGGAAGAGATATCTGCACTCTCATGTTTACTGCAGCCGTGTTCACAACAGCCAAGATTTGGAAGCAACCTGTGTCCATCAACAGATGAATAGATAAATAAAATGTACATGTGCACAATGGAATACTATTCCATCATTAAAAAAGAGTGAGATCTTGTCATTTGCAACAATATGAATGTAACTAGAGGTCATTGTTACATGAAAGAAGCCAGGCACAGAGAGACAAACTTCACATGTTCTCACTTATTTATGGGAGCGAAAAATTCAAACAATCGAACTCATGGAGATAGTAGAAGGAGGGTTACCAGAGGCTGAGGTTAGTGGGGAGGTGGCTGGGAAATGGGAATGATTAATGGGTACAAAAAATAGAATGAATAAGACATAGAATTTGCTGGCACAAGAAGGCGACTATAGTAAGAAACAATTTACCTACACATTTTAAAATAACTAGAGTATAACTGAGTTGTTTGTAACACAAAGGATAAATGCTGAGGTGCAGCCAGGCGCGGTGGCTCACGCCTGTAATCCCAGCACTCTGGGAGATAGAGGCGGGCGGACCACCTGAGGTCGGGAGTTCAAGACCAGCCTGACCAACATGGTGAAAACCCGTCTTTAAAAAAAAAAATGCTGAGGTGCTACATACCCCATTTACCCCATTTACCATGATGTGATTATTATGCATTGTATGCCTGTATCAAAATCTCATATACCCCATAAATACATACACCTACTATGTACTCACAAAAATTTTAAAAATACATCGGTGTAGTGTGGGAAAAAAAAGAAAACAAAAAAAATTTTTAAAAAGAGTGAAAGCCAGATATGAATGCAGGCCTGAATGACAGACATCAAGTCCAGTGCTGAGGAAGCTTTTCTACATTTGGGAAGAGGGGAGGGGCCACACTCACTTGTTCGATCAAGAATTCTATTTACTGAGCATTTAGCTTGCTAGGGAGGTAATGACGGGAAAAATAAGAGAGGGATTTGAAGGCAAGTAATAATGAAAACTTTTATCTACATCCCCATTAAGCTTATTATTAGACAGTATGTGTCAGGCACTGTGACAAGTGCTTTCCATGCCCCCCTCCATTTCCTCTTCAACAAGCACTATGAATTTCTCCATATTTCAGATAGGTAAACTGAGGCTTGGAGTTGCCACGTCCAAGGATACTTAGCCAGAGCGCTCGCAAAAGGCTGTGCCGTGTGTGCTTCCGAAGTGGGACTCACCGGCGGGAGAACAGCCCTCGGAAGTCGACAGACACCCACGATATACCGGTACTAAGCACTCAGCACCCAAGCAAGCTGGCGCGCGCTCCACCTCGCACTCCCGGGGACGTCTGGTCACATGGGCAATGCCCCGCCCCTCGAGTCCGCCCCGCCCCCTATTGCGCTCCCTCCCTCTCTCCCTCCCTCCCCCTCCCTCCCCGGCCCGGTCCGGCCCATCCCCCTCCCCGCCGGCTCCGTGAGGCCCTGCCGGGTCGGGCTGCGGGCGGCCGGGCGCGGGTGGCCGGACAGACGGGCGCACGCGAGGACTGACGGACGAACGCACGGAGGGCGGCGGGCACGCACGGCCCGGGCCGGCGGTCCAAGGCCCGCCCGGGAGGGCCGGGGCCGCGCTCAGGTGAGGCGACGGCGGCGCGGGCCCGTAAGGGGTGGGCCCGCCGGGCGTCCGCGGTCCGGGTCGGGTTGGCTTTGCTGGGAGGAGGCGCCGCCCGGGCCCGGCGCGGGAAAATGGCGCCCGTCGATCGTGCAGCACGGTCCGAGTGCGGGCCCGGCCCGGAGCCGCCCCGCCCGCCGCGCTGGTGTCCCCGTCGCCATGTTGGGGAGCGGGCCCTAGGCCTGCGGGCGGGGGCGCTGGAGGGAGCGGTGGCCCGGCTGGGTGGGGAGGGTGCTGGGCGCGGGGGCCGGTGCACTGAGGGAGTGCAAGGCTGGCCAGGGTCTGCACGGGGTGGCGCTCCAGGCCTGGGGAACTGGCGGGAGCTGGTCGTGGGGTCGTGGTCAGGGTCGCCGAGAAGGAACACTGGATCCGAAAGGAACCGGGATTGGGGTCCATGGGCTGAAAGGATGGCAGGACGTGGAACTGGTTTAGGCCTTAGGCGGTGTATAGAGCCCTAGTGCTGGTAGGATCTGGGGATCGGGGTGGAGGCTTGGGGTCAAGTTCAGGCTGTCAGGGCTGGAGCAGTTATTTGCGGGGAAGGAAGGAGGCGAATGATGAGATGTGGGCGTTTTGGATACAGACGCTGGTATCAGATTGGGGCAGTCCTTGGGGTAGTGGGACTGAATTGCAAAGCTGTGTGATTCCCAAGGCTCTGAAGACTTATGTCCCAAGGATCCTCCACCCCCTATTGGGGGGAGCAACAGGAAAAAGGAGGTATTTGATGAGGAGAGAACAGCGGGACTGAGGTTTGGGTGCAAGCTGGCCAGCAAAAGAGGTACAGAGAGTAGAACTGGTTGGCAAGAAAGGAGAAAACCTACATCAACTTTGGGAGTTGTGTGTGTCTTTAAAAGGAGGAACCCGCCTGTTTGGGGGCGGTGACTCAAGGTGTCTTCCCTGGAATGGGACAGCCCACAGCTTAAGAGCAGGGTCACCTGGAGAGGTCATCAGAAAGGCGTTATTGAAGCCAGTAAAATGGTGAAGAGTGAATGTATAAAAACTACAAAGGCCTGAGAGATCAAGTAAAGATTTCAAATCAGGTAGTGATTGTAGCTGAAACATAGAAAAGTAAAGTTGACTTTTCAAGATCTTATAAGTTAGTGGCAGAGGGGCTACTGGAAATGGTCGGGTGCCTCCTCATTAAACACATTTCCTTAAAGGAATTTGCTAGCTGGGAGAAAGATGTTAAGAAATGAAGTGTAACATTCTTGTGATGAAACTAGAAGCAAACAAACAAAAACAACAAGAAATGAAGCATGACAGTATATGCCAGAGAACAATTAAATGTGTTTTGTTCCTGTAATGAGTTTGGCAATACAAAGGCTGAAGGGAATACAGTTATTTGGTATTTCCTGGCTCATCTCTAATTGTGCAAAGAAGTTGTCTTTGATACTTTCTAACTTTTCTAGAGTTTTTGGAGATGCTCCAGCCAGCCACAGTGGCGCACTCCTGTAATCCCAGCACTTTGGGAGGCCAAGGTGGGGGGATTGCTTGAGCCCAGGAGTTGGCAGACCCCATCTCTACAAAAAAGTCCAAAAAATTAGCCATCTGTTGTGGCTTGTACCTGTAGTCCCAGCTACTCAGGAGGCTGAGGTGGGAGGATCACTTGAGCCTAGGAGGTCAAGGCTGCAGTGAGCCATGCTGTGATCATGCCATGACCTTCCAGCCTGGGCGACAGAGCAAGATACTGTCTTAAATAAAGAGATGCTCCTTCTCTTCTAGGTGTTTATCATAAAGGGACACAAAATCCTAAAAAAGAAAAGTGAACAATAGTAGAGACCCAGAGTCTATATTGTGTTCATTGAAGTTGGATCGTGTTAGAGAAGAATTCAAAGTTTGCATGGAGGCCGGGCGCGGTGGCTCACGCCTGTAATCCAAGCACTTTGGAGGCCAAGGCAGGCGGATCACCTGAGGTTGGGAGTTCAAGACCAGCCTGACCAACATGGTGAGACCCCGTCTTTTAAAAAAAAATTAAAAAAAAAAAAAGTTTGCATGGACTATGGGTCTGAAAGAAATATGCAAATTAGTCATGAAAAATAGGTCCAGGCCCCCATATAATCAAAGAGAATTAATGAACAAAAGGGTTATGAAGGCATATATAAAATAAGATTGTCAATATCATATGTATATACAGTAACATAATTCATTTGTTCTGGGTTTTTTTTTTTCTTTTTGGTAGAGATGAGATTTTACAGTGTTACCCAGGCTGGTCTTAAACTCCTGAGCTCAAGTGATCTGCCCATCTCGGCCTCCCAAAGTGCTGGGATTACAGGCGTGAGCCACCGTGGTGTGAGCCTTTTCTGGGTTTTTCTAATGCTGGAAGACCTGACCTTATCTGTGCCATGGACCCCTTTCAGAATAGTATTTTTAATTGTATAAAATAAAATACATTGGAGTATAAGGAACACCAATTATATAGAAATACAGTTACTAAACTGTAAAAATGTAATATGCATATACTTGTTTATCAGCACATTAAGAAATCATATTTAGTGATGGATCCGATAATTATAATTTCAAAGACATGATGCGCATAAAGGATACTTTAAGATTATATGCAACAACTGTAGTATAATATAAAGATATTTGAGGGCCGGGCACAGTGGCTCACATTTGTAATCCCAGCACTTTGGGAGGCCGAGGTGGGCGGATCACAAGGTCAAGAGATCGAGACCATCCTGGCCAACATGGTGAAACCCCATCTCTACTAAAAATACAAAAATTAGCTGGGCATGGTGGCGTGTGCCTGTAGTCCCAGCTACTCATGAGGCTGAGGCAGAAGAATTGCTTGAACCCAGGAGGTGAAGGTTGCAGTGAGCTGAAATTACGCCACTGCACTCAAGCCTGGCGCATGGCGACAGAGCAAGACTCTTGTCTCAAAAAAATAAAAAAATATATTTGAGATTTCTGTTGTTACAGAGTCACAGATACCCCTAATACTAGAATGGTATGTTACCTACACTCATATTTGAATAGAATGGTAATTTTCAGTTAGAGATTAGTAAAAGAGATTTTTTTTTCTATTCAAGTTCACAAACCTCACTGAAGTCCTATCTATAGATTCCTGTCTGTGAACCCCCAGGTTAAGAAACCCTACTCCTACTAACATGCACGTCTTCCATTCAACAAATATTTACTGTGCCTCAAGGCATCTACTGCATATCAAGCATTATGCTGGGCTCCAGTAGATTCAGAGATCTTTAAGGCAGAGTTATTTCACTTTGGGTATGCAGCCCTATGAGTGAAGTAGACAGGTGAAAATCATAGTTCAGGATGGCCTATGCCCAAGAAGAGTCGTTAAATGCTATAAGGACACAGAGATAGGTGTGTCTCTGCATAAAGAATTAGGGAAGGTGTTGTGAAGGGGTGACATTTGAGATGGGTCCTGAAAGATACAGGAGTTTGCCAGTGAATTGGAGAGAAGGGCTTTTCAGGTAAAGACACATTTTCAGGTAAAGACACATTTGCATTAATTGAATGTGGGTGGAGCATAGAATGTGTGTGAAAGCAAGGTCAGAGATGAGACTAGGAAGCCCATGTTAGGAGTCTGGTTGTGAAGGACCTTGCTAAGGAGTTTGGACTGAATCCTCAGCTGAGAGAGGCATTCAAGATCTTCAAGAAGGGGAGTAAGTATATAGTGGAGGTTTAATTTCTAGGAGATATATGGGTGTTCTTTGGAAGGAGGGTAACCTGAAGACCAGACAAGTAATGAGGATCTGAACTAAGGCAGAGGCTGTGGGCATTGAACGGAGTTAGAATTTTCAGGTGATGATTGACATTGTGAGTGGTAAAAGGGGGGAGTTTTTTAGATTTCTGGTTTAGATTTTCTGGGTTGGTGGCTGTCAAAGAGGTTAAAAAACTGAAAGGAAAATGAGGGGAGAATTCTCATTGATAATAAGCTTGAAAGGGTTTTTTTTGGTAGAGTAATAGAGTTTTGGAAACCATTGCAAAGCTGTCAAGTGTGGTGTAGTTTTTGGTTAAGGAAATCAGAGGTGTCAGCAGACATAAAAGGCAGGGGAAAACATGGGAAGTACCCTAACTATAGTATAGAAAAAACACAACTGTCTATGTCAGGGGTCAGCAAACTGTTTCATAGGTCAAATCTGGCCCACTGGTTTTATTGGAACAGCCACACTCACTTACTAATATTGTCCATATCTTCTTTTGTGGTAGCAATGACAGAGTTGAGTAGTTGTGGCAGAGGTGTGTTGTGTCAGTTCACAAAGCTGAAAATACTATTTCAAAAACATTTGCCAACCCCAATCTGTCTTTTTTTTTTTTTCTTTTCTTTTAGTTGATCTATGTGTCTGACTGTTGGGTGTCAACCTCTAATTTGCCATCCTATGTCTATACGATGGAGAATGAATAAACATCTTGGCTCTGCCCTTTGGGCTGGATTCCCCATGCCCTGTGTACCTGAAGCATAACATAGACCCCTGAATATTTATGTCAGTCAGTGATGGCAAGGTCTGTTGTTCTGGAGTGTACTGTGTGGCAACTGTGGTAATGCCAGCTTTATGCAGATTAGATAATGCTGGGGCTTGTTTTGCCATTTTTCTTACTGGGTTGTCTTTTACAAAAGATTTCTTTATATATTCTGATTATTAATCCTTTGTTGTTGATACGTATTACAGATGTCATTTCCCAGTTTCTTGCCTATTTTTTAAAATCTTTTTTTTTTTTTTTTTTTGAGATGGAGTCTTGCTCTGTCGCCCAGACTGGATTAAAGTTGTGCCATCTCGGCTCACTGTAACCAACTCTGCCTCCCGGGTTCAAGTGATTCTCCTGCCTCAGCCTCCCAAGTAGCTGGGACTATAGGCATGTACCACCACACGGGGCTAATTTTTGTATTTTTAGTAGAGATGGGGTCTTATCGTGTTGGACAGGCTGGTCTCAAACTCCAGACCTCAAGTGATCTGCCCGTCTTGGCCTCCCAAAGTGCTGGGATTACAGGCATGAGCCACCAGGCCCAGCCTGTTGCTTATTTTAAAAAAATCCTTTAAGGTGTTATTTGTTAAAAAGTGATGAATTTTAGTGTCAACTTTATCAATCTTTTCCTTTAAGATTTGCAGTTACTCTTTGTTTTGTTTTGAAACAGGGTCTTGCTCTGTCACTGGGGCTGGAGTGCAGTGTCACAATCTTGGCTCACTGCAGCCTCAAACTCCTGGGCTCAAGCAACCCTCCACCTCAGTCTCCTGAGTAGCTGAGACCACAGGCATGCGCCACCATGCCCTGCTAATTTGTGCATTTTTTACAGAAATTGCCGTGTTGCCCAGGCTGGTCTCGAACTCCTGAGCTCAAGCAATCCACCCTCCTTAGCATCCCAAAGTGCTGGGATTACAAGTGTGAGCCACTGTGCCCAGCCTGCAGTTATTCCTTATATTATCTTCTGGAATCCCTACTATTTTGTTTTCAATGGTTAGATTTCTAATGTATCTAGAGAATGGATTCCTTTTTTTTTTGAGACAGAGTCTCTCTCTGTCGCCAGGCTGGAGTGCAGTGGCACCATCTCAGCTCACTGAAACCTCTGCCTTCCGGGTTCAAGTAATTCTTCTGCCTCAGCCTCCCGAATAGCTGGGACTAAAGGTGCATGCCACCATGCCCAGCTAATTTTTGTATTTTTAGTAGAGACGAGGTTTCACCATGTTGGCCCGAACTGTCTTGATCTCTTGACCTTGTGATCCGCCCACCGTGGCCTCCCAAAGTGCTGGGATTACAAGCGTGAGCCACCGCTCCTGGCTGAGAATGGATTCTTATGTGTAGTGTAAGGTAGGGTCCAGTTTTATTTTTTGCCCTATGTATTACCAGTGATCTCAGCATCACTTGTTGAATGGGGGGGTGCTTTCAGATTGTGAGCTCTTTTTGGTGGAGTCTCTCTGAGGTTCTAATTTAAGTACTGCTGTTTGCTGATTGTGTGACCTTGAACAAATAAAACCTCATTGCGCCTCAGTTTCCTCGTCTTTAAAATAAGGATAATAGTAATCTTATAGGGTTTTTGTGAGGATTAAGTGAGTCAATATACATAATGTGTAGAACAGCGCTTGGCATCTAGGAAGTGCTCAATAAGTATTAGCTGATATTTAACACTACTGTTCATTTCTGATTCCTCAGCACCTGGTACAGAGTAGCGGCTCACTTTGCTCAATTAAATTGTCAAATTAATTGGTTTTCGGGTCAATCAGAATGGTTGAGAGCTGGGCTAAGTGCTGCAGGAGATGCTTCCAAGGAGCTGCTTAGTTTTAGGGGCTGCCTTAGATTATCTGCTGGGATAGAACTCTTCTAATGCCATCATTTTTGCAGAGAACTTTTGTAGCAGAGGTTGCACACCTGTAATCTGTGGTTAGATTTGATCTGTATACATATTTTGTTTGGTTTACACAGTATTTTTAATGTCTTAAAAATGTATACAGACTTCTGAGTTTCTGACTTAACCTTGAAAAATGGGAAGATCTGTCAACAGCAAGCCCATATTCACATATAGCAGTAACCAGCTGAAACTTTTAGGTGGAATATGTGTTTCCTAATTCTCCATAGTCTGCACTGCTCTCTTGCTGTGCTCTTTATTTTTATGGCCCTATAGACATTTAATTTTCTGATTCTTACTTTACTGAGGTTTTGATTATTGTCTCTCCCAAACCAATAAATGACATATTGGGATAGAGGGAGGATGGCCAGAAATTGACAGATGAGTTTATGGGCAAGTAAATATTAAAATCTGTTTCTAAGGATGAGCCATACTTGATCATAATGAATAGAATGATAATTGAAATTAAAAGATGAGGTGAAATTCAGTTTAGCTCCTCGAATATTTAGGCATCTACTATGTGTTAGGTACTGTATGAGAAATTGCCACATGGTGATAGAAAATTAGCTGGCCAGCTTTATGAAATAGAAGAACTCTTTTTACTTGTAATGTGGAGCTGTTGTCCAAGAGAGTAGTTGGATGAGAAAGAAAATATAGGCATTATTTTCTCAAGCATTTATTGAGCCCTACCATGTATACTGCAAACTGGCTAAAACTCTGCAAGATACTAAGATGAATCTAGCCAAGGTTTGTATGCTGAGGAATGTCTGTAATGTGTTATGGAGCTGAAATACTTGGGTATGGTACCTGAAAAAGGTGGTCTGTGAATGAAGCTGCCAAGAATAGTTAGGATCTTAATACCTGGAGATGAGACAGTGCTGTATTTTCCAGGCTGAGTGAAAGCATGAGCACAGAGGTGGGTATTTAGGAGATGGTGAAGAGTCCACTTTGCCTGGAGAACAGGATTGTTACAAGGGTGTTCATTGGAGTTAAGGCTGGAAGTGGAGATGAACAATAGCAACAATAATAATAGATAAAATAAAACCTAGAATAAATAAATAAAACTTTAAAAAATTAATAGTAGTAGTGGCTTCCTCCCCCCCACCACCTCCCCAAGTATTCTTTGGGTAGGGTTTTGTTTTGTTTTTGTTTTTTCTTTTTTGTTTTATTCTAGAACCAGGGTCTTACTCTGTTACCCAGGCTGGAGTGCAGTAGGGTGATGATTGCAGTCTGGAACTCCTGGGCTAAGCGATCCTCCTGCCTTGGTCTCCCAAATTGCTAGGATTATAGGCGTGAGCCACATGCCTAGCCAATGGCTCACATTTTTTGCATGCGTCTTATTTGCCAGATAAAGTGCTAAGCATTTCATAACTAGCATTTTATTTAATCCTTACAACAACCTGATGAGTTAGGCACTGTTTTTTTAATCCCTTTTTATAGATAAGGAAAATGAGAAAGAGAGCTAACAATTGATAGAGGAAGAATTTCAGTCCAGGCAGTCTAATTGCAAAACCTGTCTTCCTAATCTTTGCATACCATACAGTCAAATAATGGAAGGCTTTGAATACTCGTTTCTATTCCAAGCTAGGAAATTTGGACTCTATTGACTAAATCGTGGGAAGTCATCCGATGTTTTAGTGATGTAATGAAAGCTGTATGTACATTAGGAAGGGAAGCCTGGTTGTGAAGTGTAGGATCAGTGTGGGGAGAAAGGAGGGATACAGAGCTAGTTTACTGTTTTACTTCTCACTAGATGGGGTGCTCCTTTAGGACTGGGCTGGTGTCTGTCACTGCCTTCCTCCTTCCCTCCCTTCAGCTCCAGTGTCTGCCTATTGTGTTGTCTGGCAGATATTCATTTATTTATTTTTTAATGTGATCTTTTTCTACCTCACCTTTTTCTAAAAAGGAGGTAAAGTGGCTGCCTAGGAGCTCAGTAAGCATTTGCTGAGTTAATTAGTAAATAACTAGAGGTATATGTAGATGTGTACACAAATGAAATACTATGGCTTTGATGGAAGGAATAATGCAGCCCTAGAGTTGGTCATATGCTTTATTTGATACGCAAACTCTATAACACAGAAGGCCAGGACCACATCTTTACCTTGTGATGAATTGTGTATTCTATGTTATTTACAGTATTATCAATTAATAATATTAACTGTGTCAGTTAATATTAATGAGCACCAAATTCAGAGGGTATTCGTACTTTAAATAGATATTTCAGTTTGTATTTATCATTAACCAGCTGCAAGCCCCCCCACACAAAGGCAACAAAAGTTTCCATTAATCAGTTCCATTACTGATATTGAATCTATTGAATATCAGTTCTATAGTACCCATTTATGTACATTTTCTAAAACTCAGCAGCAGTCTCTTGCAGAAAGAAATAGTTAAAATTTGTGAATCAGATTTTAGTATTTTACTGAAGGAAATTGTTCATTAGGTTAAGTCCCTTGCTATGATTTTAAAAGTTATATGGAAGTAAGGCTATGTCCCTTCTATAAAATACAGACTTAAAAAATTCAGGCCAGGTGCAGGGGCTCACACCTGTAATCCCAGCACTTTGGGAGGTTGAGGCGGGCAGATCATGAGGTCAGGAGTTCAAGACCAGCCTGGCCAATGTGGCAAAACCCCATCTCTACTAAAAATACAAAAATTAGCTGGGCATGATCGCGTGTGCCTGTAATCCCAGCTACCTGGGAGACTGAGGCAAGAGAATTGCTTGAACTGGGACCCAGGAGGCAGAGGTTGCAGTGAGCCAGTATCACGCCACCGCACTCCAGCCTGGGCTACAGAGTGAGACTCCGTCTCAAAAAAATAAATAAAATAAATTTTTAAAAAATCAAACACGTGGAGAAATTCAAAGGCACTGTGGCTTACTACCAAATACTAGTAAAAGTAGGACAGCTTTAGTATCTGATTAAACTTACTCAGGGAGCCATACTGCCTCTGAGATTCTGAGTAGAATCCTTTCTTTCCTTTTCCTAGCTTCCATCAATGCTCTTTTTTTTTCTTTTTTGAGACAGCATCTTGCTCCCTCTCCCAGGCTGGAGTGCAGTGGTGTGATCTTGGCTCACTGCAGCCTCTGCCTCCCAGGTTTAAGTAAGTCTCCTGCCTCAGCCTCCCAAGTAGCTGGCTCACGCCTGTAATCCTAGCACTTTGGGAGGCCGAGGTGGGTGGGTCACTTGAGTTCAGGAGTTTGAGACCAGCCTGGACAACATGGTGAAACCCCATCTCTACTAAAAATACAAAAATTAGCTGGGTGTGCTCGCACGTGCCTGTAATCCCAGCTACTTGGGAGTTTGAGGCTTCCATCAATTCTTGGTGCTCCTTGGCTTGTAGCTGCTGTATCACTCCAATTTCTGCCTCTGTTGTCACATGGCATTTTCCCTGTGTGTCTCTGTGTCTAAATTTCCCTCTTAGAAGGACACCAGCAGGTCCCACCCTACTCCAGTAGGAGTAACTTCATCTTAATTGATTACATCTGTAGCGACTCCGTTTCCAAATCAGGTTACATTCTGAGGTACTGAGAGGGTTAGGACTAACATATTTGGCAGGGGTGGTATTGTAGGGGGCACAATTCAACATATAACAGGTATGTTTGAGATAACATAGAGGCATTAAATTAAAATTTATTAAAATGGAAGGGTAAGATTGCAGCAAGTGGGGTTAAGGAGAGAGTAACAAAAGGAATGATGGACATAAGAAAATGCAAGGAATATTTAGGTAATGAAATAGTGAGAAGTCTAATTTGCTGGTGTGTTGAGGAGTTGTGGAGAAGTGAAGCCAGCATAGTTTCTTGGGGCCCTGGATGCAGGTCTAAGACATTTGAATGTTGCTGAGTGAGCAGTGTGTGGGAGCAGGATAGCACTGCAGAATTTTTAAATGGTAGATAATTGATTCAAGCTTTCAGTAACTGAGTCAAGCTTTAAAGGCATTCTAATATGATCAGGTGATCATGGATAAGTAAACACCCTGTAGAAAAACAGATGGTCAATGATTGAACACACCCAGTGTCCCTCATTTGCCTATACCAGTAACTTTTACCAGCACTGTAAAGAAATCTCTGTTCCATAAAACAACAGCAAACTTTGAGGGTTTTGTTAGGCCCCTCTTTTTGGTGAGCCATCTGTGGGCATTGAGAGATACATCCGCTTTTCTGAGTCTCTGTTCAAAAGCCTTCCCATGGATATTTCAGTGTTAATAGTCATGTCACACTTCATTTGATTTCAAACCGTTTTTCAAAATTACTTTTTTTGTTCTATTCTTTATCTCTTGGTTTTTCTCTGAACCTTCTTCAGTTTTTCCATAATTTAAAAAAAAAAGAAAAATATTGAGTATTGTTTTTAAATAATAAATAGAATTGAGAAAGACTGTACTGTCCAGGCTAATGATATGTTCTTTTTCTGTGTCTTTTAATTTTTAAATTATTATTATTATTTTTAATAGAGTCTTGCTCTGTCACCCAGGCTGGAATGCAGTGGTGTGATCATGGCTCACTGCAGCCTCAACTTCCCAGGCTCAAGCAATCCTCTCACCTCAGTCTCCTGAGTGAAGAGGTGGGACTACAGGTGTTCCCCACCTCACTTGGCTTCTTCTTTTTTTTTTTTTTTTTTTTTTTTTTGTAAAGAAGGGGTCTTTCTGTGTTGCCAGGCCAGTCTCAAACTCCTGGGCCTAAGCGACACTCCTGCCTCCCAGAGTGCTGGGATTGTAGGCGTGAGCCACTGTGCTCAGCCTGTATCTTTTTAATGGTAGTTATGTTGGCCTTGCCCAGGATAGGACTATATTTAAATTGTGAATACTCATTCAAATTATGGTCAGTACTAGCCCTCAGGTACTTTATTTGTGCTTAGGCAGTTCTTCCTGATTTTATGTTTGCATTGTTTATACTTTCTCCAATAGCGTGTGTCCCCATGAAATTTTTAAAAGTTTGTGACTAGCCTGGCCATCATGGTGAAACCCCATCTCTCCTAAAAATACAAAAATTAGCCAGGTGTGGTGGTGCATGCCTGTAATCCCAGCTACCTGGGAAGCTCAGGCAGAATAATCGCTTGAACCCAGGAGGTGGAGGTTGCGATGAGTCAAGATCATGCCATAGCACTCCAGCCTGGGTAACAAGAGTGAGACTGTCTCAAAAAACAAACAAACAAAAAATTATGTTTAAATACTGCAAATACATAACTTCTGAGTCATTTTTGTATTCATACAGTCTTTACAAATTTAATTCATATGAAGTTTTTTTTAGTCTTTTTCATTTGGCAATATATTGATGTACTTTTCCACACGTCTGTGTATTTATGATTTTTAATGTATATATAACAACCAAGATTTAAAATACTCTAGTATTTGGCATTTGGATGATTTTCAGTTTGTTTTTATTTCTATTTTACAATTCTTTTTTTTTTTTCCTGAGACAGAGTCTCACTCTGTCGCCCAGGCTGGAGTGCAGTGGCATGATCTCAGCTTACTGCAACTTCTACCTCCTGGGTTCAAGCAATTCTCCTGCCTCAGCCTCTTGAGTAGCTAGTATTACAGATGTGCACCACCATGCCCAGCTAATTTTTGTATTTTTAGTAGAGATGAGGTTTTACCATGTTGGCCAGGCTGGTCTGGAACTCCTGACCTCATGATCCTCCCACCTTGGACTCCCAAAGTACTGAGATTACAGGTATGAGCTACCGCACCCAGCTATTTTACAATTCTAAATTGTAGTGCTGTAACATATTTTTTATGAATCTTTTTTCCTCCAGTTTTTTTCTTAGAATATATTCCCTAAAATGATTTGATTAGGTTTGAAGATACCACTTTTTAGCCACATTGTCATATTATTCTTTAGAACAACTACCAGTTTATAGTGCCACTAGCTACCAGTTAAAATTGAATTTCAGAAATTTTTGATTCTAGTGTGATAGCAGTTCTTCAGTTTTATGGACTTTTAAAATATTTTAAATGTTTTATTGTTGAAAATTTCAAACGTACAAAAAGGCCCAGAAATAATAGTACAGTTACCCACCCTTATATGCACCACCTATGTTCAACATGTCATATGCTTAATAATATGTTTATTATGTTAAACCTTTTAAAAATAAAGATGTCATAATACTATGCCTTTAATATTTTAGCATGCATTTCTTACAAATAAGGATAAACACAATACCATTATTAACACCTAACAAAATTAACAGTAATTTCTTAATATTATCTAACATTAAGTCTGTATTTAAGTTTATCCAGTTGTCTCCAAAGTGACTTTTTTTTCTTTTTTTTTTTTTTTGAGACAGAGTCTCACTCTGTTGCTCAGGCTGGAATGCAGAGGCACAATTTCAGCTTACTACAGCACTCTGCCCCCTGGGTTCAAGCAATTCTCCTGCCCCAGACTCCCAAGTAGCTGGGACTACAGGTGCATGCCACTACGTCCAGCTAATTTCTGTATTTTTAGTGGAGATAGGATTTCACCATGCTGGCCAATCAGGTGATCCTCCCCCCTTGGCCTCCCAAAGTGCTGGGATTACAGGCATGAGCCACTGTGCCCAGCCTCCAGAATGACTTTTATAGCTAAGTTGTGTGGAGTTGAATCAAGTTAAGGGTCATGCATTGCATTTGCCTGTTTTATTCCTATAGTCTTTTTTTTTTTTTTCTCTCTCTCTCTCTCTGTTGCCCAGGCTGGAGTGAAATGACGTGATCTCTGCTCACTGCAACCTCTGCCTCCTGGCTTCAAGCGATTCTCGTGCCTCAGCCTCCTGAAGAGCTGGGATTACAGGCGTGTGCTGCCACACCCGGCTAATTTTTATATTTTTAGTGGACACTGGGTTTCATCATGTTGGCCAGGCTGGTCTTGAACTACTGACCTCAGGTGATCCACCCACCTCCGTGTCCCAAAGTGCTGAGATTACAGGGGTAAGCCACCATGCCTGGCTCCTATAGTCTTTTTTTTCAACCTAGAATACTTCCTATTTCCCATCTATACCTCTTGTTTTTTTCCATATCGTTGATTTGTTGACATCAAAGCAGGTTTCTTGCTGACTGTCTGACATTCTGGATTTATTTGATTGTTTTCTTTGTATCATTTAACTTGTTCCTTTATTCCTTGTATTTCCTTATGCTAGAAGGTTAAAAGACTTACTAGATTCTGCAGACTTAATTAGACTCTAGTTAAATATTTTGGCAACCATATGTACTTAAATATTCTTCAGATTCTGTCATATCATGAGGTACATAAATGTCTGGGTGTCACATTATTATTGATAATAAATTTGATCACAAGTTTAATGTGGCGGATGCCAAATCTCTTTGTTGTAAAATGCACTTCTGTTGTGACTAGCAATTTTTTAAATCAGTGATGAACTTTTTTCAAGAAATAATAAATGTAGCTCATCTTGCTTGAACTAATTTTTCATGTCAACCATTTGTTCACTGTAGGTTTGGTATTTTTCTTTTTTTTTTTTAAATGAGCACTATTGTACACCAGGAGGCATTTTGCTTTTTATTTGTACTATGCATTTAAAATTTTAATTCAGTGTGACAAAGAATGGTGCATTGTTACAGAATATAAATTTCAAGTGTCAGGGTATAGCTAAAAGCAAATAAAATTTAACTGCAAAAAGAGATATAGATTGCAATAATATAACAAAAGACATTTCTTTTACAAGATTTTGTGATGATTCAAAACATTTATTTTTTTATTTTATTTTTTTTAATTTGAGATGAGGTCACCCGGGTGTAGTCACTCATGCCTGTAATCCCAGTGCTTTGGGAGACCGAGGTGGGCAGATCACAAGGTCAGGAGTTTGAGACCAGTCTGGCCAACATGGTGAAACCCCGTCTCTACTAAAAATACAAAAAATTAGCCAGGCGTGGTAGCAGGCGCCTGCAGTACCAGCTATTTGGGAGGCTGAGGCAGGAAAATTGCGTGAACCTGGGAGATGGAGGTTGTGGTGAGATGAGCCCACACCACTGCACTCCAACCTGGGCAACAGAGCGACACTCTGTCTCAAAAAAAAAAGAATTTGTGATGGAGTCTTGCTCTGTCGCCCAGGCTGGAGTGTAGTGGCACAATCACGGCTCATTGTAGTCTTGACCTCCTGGGCTCCAAGCTGTCGTCACACCTCAACCTCCCAATAGTTGTGACTACTGGCATGAGCCACCATCCCAGCTAATTAAAAAAAATTTTTTTTTTAGACGGTATTTCGCTCTTGTCTCCCATGCTGGAGTGCAATGGTGCGATCTCAGCTCCCTGCAACCTCCTCCTCTTGGGTTCAAGCAGTTCTCCGTCCTCAACCTACCTAGTAGTTGGGATTACAGGTGTGCGCCACCATGCCCAGCTAATTTTGTATTTTTAATAGAGAAAGGATTTCACCATATTGGCCAGGCTGGTCTCGAACTCCTCATCTCAAGTGATCTACCCACCTTGGCCTCCCAAAGTGCTGGGATTACAGGCGTGAGCCACCATGCCTGGCGATCATTCTTTTCGTTTTTTGAGATGGAGTCTCACTCTGTTGCTCAGGCTGGAGTGCAGTGGCGGGATCTTGGCTCACTGCAACCTCCACCTCCTGGGTCCATCTCGGCTCAGTGCAACCTCTGCCTCCCGGGTCCAAGCGATTCTCCTGCCTCAGCCTTCTGAGTAGCTGGGATTACAGGTTTGCACGAGCATGCTAGGCTAATTTTGTATTTTTAGTAGAGGCGGAGTTTCAGCATATTGGTCAGGCTGGTCTCGAACTCCTGACCTCATAATCTACCCGCCTCGGTCTTCCAAAGTGCTAGGATTACAGGTGTAAGCCACCGAACCTGGCCGGGCCATAATTTTTTTTTTTTTCCGTAGAAGTTGGGTCTCCATGTTGGCCAGACTGATCTCAAACTCCTAGGCTCAAATGGTCCTTCCACTGTGGCCTCCCAAAGTGCTAGGATTATAGGTGTGAGCTACAATGGCTGACCTCTTCTAGATTTTATTTCTGTTTTTGTATTACTCATTCATAATATTTTTTCTCTTTGTTACAATTTGGGCAGAGATTTATTTCTTTGTTTTTTAGCATAAATGAACTAGTGTATCTTCTTCTTCTAATAAATTATATATTCATTGTTTACAAATAAACACAATATTAAAAATTTTTAAATGTTCTCTTTTGAACTTTGAAAAATTGTTATCCTAATTGCACCAAGTCATTTGAATGCTGTCCCTGTGTTTGAAAATACTAATACAGCCACCTATACTGGTTCTGTCTGCAAGTTTGCTAAGCCGAGTCAGTGTATTCATCTGGGTTATCAATAATGATGAAATGGTAGCTGCAGGACCTGAAAACTGGTCTTAGGACTTCAGTATTTGATTTAAAAGGTGACAGTTGGCCAGGCGTGGTGGCTCACACCTGTAATCCCAGCACTTTGGGAGGCTGAGGCAGGTGGATGGCCTGAGGTTGGGAGTTTGAGACCAGCCTGGCCAATGTGGTGAAACCAGGTGTCTACAAAAATACAAAATTAGGTGCAGTGTCATGCACCTGTAATCCTAGCCACTCGGGAGGCTGAGGTAGGAGAATCGCTTGAACCTGGGAGGTTGAGGTTGCAGTGAGCTAAAATCGCGCCACTGCACTCCAGCCTGGGTGACAGAGCAAGACTCTGTCTCAAAAAAAAAAAAAAAAAAGCAACAATTACAAGAGCATAAAGCAAAACAAAACAAAAATCCTGACAGCATTGTCGTTATGAATATATTAAGACAAGGGAGAAGCAGCACTGGCTGATTCTGAGAATGATGGCTTAAGGACTTCCCTGATGTAGAGCCTAGATCACATGATTTACGTCTTCTCACAGAGAAACCTAACAGAATCAGAAAGGCTAAGTTGTCTTTCATCACTGTCTTATTGTAGGGCCACAGCCCTACAGGGTCGTGGGGTGTCCCCTATTGTTGTGCTGAGGCACTGGATCCGAGAAGTAAAGAGACAGGACACAGAAGGACTGGAAAGAGCAGCTGGGTTCGGGGGGCCATGCCACTTACAGGCAGAGACAGGCAAGGCCCCAAACATCCTGAAGTGTCTGTATTTATTCGATATAGGTTAGAGGGCAGGGTAGTGAGTGAGGTCATCTGAAGGATAGTGGTAGGGTCAAGATAATCACGTGAGCAATAAACCAGGAGTCTGCCCCCATTAGGTCACCGAGGCAAGGAGATGGGCCGTGCACAGTGAAGAGGGTACATTCTCAGAGGGTGCAGTGTGCAATATCTCTTATCTAGGGGCAGGCTACTTCTAAGGAATTCTATAGGAAGATGCTTTGAGCAGCAACAGAGCTGGGAAGGTCTACAGCCACCTGCTGGCAGTTTCCAATGATTTCTATAGGAGGATGCTCTGAATCAGCACAGTAGCTAGAGAACTGACAAGTTATACAGTCACCAAGGTGCGATTATACCGGAGGGGTTTTAAGCCCTAGGATGCTCGCAGGACTGCTGGTCTGAGGGCAGCCTTCTGCAAGAACTGGGCGCAAGATACTACGACTCCTTTTTCAGGAGGAGTGGCTGTAACTCCAAGCCTGCCATACAGCAGGTATCTTTATGATACTGAATGCTGCCACCTGGGCCATAGATTCTTGTCTTGGTATAACTATTTTTCCCTTAAATCATGCTCTGTACCGTGTCTGCTCTAGACATTCCTCCGACTATAAGCTGCTTATTCCTTAATTCATGCTCTGTACCATGTCTGCTCTATATATTAGTTAATAGAATTAGTGCCTGAAGAATATCTTACTACTCAGTTATTTCCATATATATATTTCCATATATATGATTAAAGGATTATGTAAAAGGAAATAACTGGATAGTAACACTAAAAACTAAGACATTCTTCAGGCACTAATTGTGCCGGGAATCTGCTTAGCTCTCCTTCCTTGGTGCCTAGATGGGGGGTTACCCACATCTTATGGCAAGACAACATTCATTATATAACATATGAAATGACTTTCCTACTACTAAGAGACTTTGGACAAATTGTTCACTTGAGCCTTGATTTTTCTGTTTGTTCCTTGAAAGTATTGGACCAGATTATTGTTAAGCTCTGTTTCTTACTCTGCTCAGGTTCTCAGGTTATTTGTAGGGAATTTTAAAAATTGTTTTGTGGATGTTGTAGGAGTTGGTGTTTCTCACTGTCATTTGTGTATTTAGATCATCGATTGGTGCTCCAAACCTGTGTTGTTTTTTGACTGTAGCTTTATTATGATTGAGAGTGTGGTGGTGTTCATAAATTAGAACATGACATATAAAGTAGTTTTTCTCTAAATTTTATGTGCCTACTGTGGTATGTAACAAGATGGGAAAAAAATCTCATTGAACCTCTGACTTACTGGTTTATAGTATCTTTGATTGAATTATTAACTATGTGTTTGGATGAGTAGTTTTAGAAATCTCAGGTTTCATGTTTTACTAATTTATCTTTTGTTTCTTGTACTAAGAAGTCAGGATTGAAGTTTAAAAATTAATGTTAATATTCCCTAGTCCCTTAAATTATCTATTATCCCTACCAAGAGCAAACCAGGGTTGTTGTTGTATTGAATGTCAATCCCCTTGACAGGCATTTTGTTGATCCTTTGAGAGTACTAAGTTTCTCTGATTTGGCTGGAGGGCTACACAAATTTTCCCTTGGGAGCCCCATATCTGAGTCTAGGAAGCATGAAATAGTTTTATAAGGACTTCATGAAAAGGTATAGGGAGGATGAGATTGGATCTTTGTTAGTTATGCCTAGGCAAATTGTCTTTAAAGTTGGCATTTAACTGTTTATTTAGACATTTTAACAGTGTCTTATAAGTTACCATGAAACATTTAAGGCTAAGTGGTTACAAGGCCAACTTAATTTTTTAAGTACTATAAGTGTAATATTCAGATTGAGGCATTCATGAAATAATGTTTCAATTAACCATTCCACAGTTTTTATGATTTCTTATGTAGTAACTTCAGGAGCAGGAAAGTGTCTAGCAGAGTGCTAGTAGGCAGTTGGTAAAGGGTAGTCAAATAAATTCTCCATCAAAAGTTTTCTTCTTCTTTTTTTTTTTTTTTGAGATGGAGTCTCGCTCTGTCACCCAGGGTAGAGTGCAGTGGTGCGATCTTGGCTTATTGCATCTTCCGCCTCCCAGGTTCAAGCAATTCTCCTACCTCAGCTTCCTGAGTAGCTGGGATTACAAGCACGCACCACTATGCCCGGCTAATTTTTGTATTTTTAGTAGAGATGGGGTTTCACGTTGGTCAGGCTGGTCTCGAACTCCTGACCTCATGATCTGCCTGCCTCAGCTTCCCAAAGTGCTGGAATTTTACAGGCGTGAGCCACCACGCCCGGCGAAAGTTTTCAAATTACAGTAGATTAGAAATTAAGAGAGACTTCTGTTACATATTGAGAGATACATATTTCCCATAAAAAATAACTCATGTTCTGTAAATCTGAAATTGTTTCACAATATAAAGTTTTTTAAATGCATGCAAAAGAGTCTCCTGATGATAAAGAATCAACAATGTTATTACTAGCCGAATGAGAGGGAGAGGTTGTTTCACCTAGACAGCAAATCTAGGTTTGCATTTGATACAACCTGAAGAATATGCTTGTATTTATAAGGCAGGTGCTAGAGGAATTCTAGTATTTTTATTTTAAAAAGCTACTTTAAAAATACTTGAATAGAGATATTCATTTGTAGAATGCATTTTAAAAGCATGTGTATACATTGTTGTTGTTGTTGTTTTACCTAGAAGGAACTTGAGATTCCATTTAGTTCTAGCACTGGAGTTCCATCCTCTCATTTTAACACTCTTGGACCCAGAGAGACTTGTCCTGCCTAAATCATACAACAACTTTATGGGATGGTCATGACTAAAACGCACTCTGCCATGCTCAGCCTAGCCCTCTTTCCATTCTATCACCCTGTATTTTCATATCAAAAATAATGCTAGTCTATCTGAATAGGTACACAGTTGATTTTACTACTAATTTGACATATGTCTGCATTGAAAGTCTTTTTTTTTTTTTTTTTTTTTTTGAGACAGAGTTTTGTTCTTGTTGCCCAGGTTGGAATGCAATGGTGCAGTCTTGGCTCACCGCAATCTCCGCCTCGTGGGTTCAAGCAATTCTCCTGCCTCAGCCTTCCAAGTAGCTGGGATTACAGGCATGCACCACCACACCTGGCTAATTTTGTATTTTTAGTAGAGGTGGGGTTTCTCTATGTTGATCAGGCTGGTCTTGAACTCCTGACCTCAGGTGATCCCCCGCCTCAACCTCCCAAAATGCTGGGATTACAGGCATGGGCCACCGCACCCCACCAAAAGCATTTAAAAAAGGATTTAAACACGGATTGTGTGGGTATTAGGCTTTATTTAATTTCCTTATATGGATGGTACAGCAGCTTCAGTAGTGCACAGTTGTGAGTCCAGGACATGTGTTTTCCATTTACTTGTTCGCTTGTTTTTTGCAGTTCTCACTTTTAATACATATTTTTTTCAGAGTCTAAGTAGGAAAGTAAATGTTAAAAAGTATAATAATATCAACATATTTATAATTCATAACAGAAAGAGGAGGAAAGTGATATGAAGGACTTAATTTGTAGCTAACTACATCCCTGACCTAGGGAAAATCTTGTAACCTCGACTATTTCTGATACCTGCTTGCTTAGAATCTTTCAGAGATTCTGCTCAGGACAAATCTATTTTAAAAATGTGTTAATTGATGTGTAACAAAGAAAAGCACACAAATTGTAAGATTAATGAATTATAAAATGAACACTCTTGTGTGAACATACTTGTGTAACCACTACTATGGTATTTCAAAAGTATATTGAGCCTCTTTGATGATTCCAAGCTTTCCTTATTAAAAACCACTAGACTAGAGATTGTAGATAGGTCATCTGTCTTTTACAACTCTTTTTTTTTTTTTTTTTTTTTGAGACGGAATGTCTGTCTGTCGCACAGGTTGGAGTGCAGTGGCTCAATCTCGGCTCACTGCAACCTCTTCCTCCCGGGTTCAAGTGATTCTCCTGCCTCAGCCTCCCAAATAGCTGGGACTACAGGTGCCTGCCAACGCTCCCAGCTAATTTTTGTATTTTTAGTAGATGCTGGGTTTCGCCATGTTGATCAGGCTGGTCTCGAACTCCTGACCTCAGGTGATCCATCCACCTTGGCCTCCCAAAGTGCTGGGATTATAGGCATGAACCACAGCGCCCAGGCTTTTACAACTCTTTCTAGAGTAAAATTAGCAGAAACTGTAGACAGAAGAAATTTGGCCAATCACAGAAATTTATTTTGAATAGGTTTATTTGGTTTATATTTAGTCTTTTCTTCTGATGTTTCTCTTCTTCCTCTTGCCCTTTTTCCTTTTTGTCTAGGTCCTGGGAGGAATGGAGAGGGGTCCTACTGACTAACTTTTCTGAGAGTGGTCAGAGAGTTCTTAAACAGGTCTGTTGATTCTGTAGAATACGCGAAATTCAATTTATAAAAGACTTAATTTCAACTTAAAGGATTTGATTAGAAATAGATTTTGCTTTTTAAAAAGAAGGCATTTTTATCCTAATGTTCGTAGGGTATTTAACTTTGGCAAGCTGCATTTGGCATGTGGGTTGGATCAAAACTGACTGAATTAAATAAGATCTGCTTAATAAAAAAGCATTTGAGTCATGTCTTATGTTGAATACCTGTAATATGGCAGAATTCTTTATTGGTTCCATGAAAAGTACCAAGAAAAGATGAAAAGGTGAATTTCTCAGTTGTCCATAATTCTGGAGGGGAATAGAGGCATGCACAAATCCAAAAAGGAAAATAAGCATTTATTTGGCCTTCTTTCTGATGTTTTCAGAATTCATAACATTGCAGGGGGAAATCAAGGCTACCTTACAATCTCAGAGAAGGGCAGGTGTATATAGTTGTTTTCATTCAACTGCCCCTCTCTCTGTCACCATGAATTAACTTTTTCTTGATCACACAGATAAAACTTAAGCTAAGTGAGTTCCCAGACCTGTCTTCACATTGAAATCACCTGTGGAGCTTGGAAAACGGATGCCTTTGTCTGTTTCCCTTCCCCAGCAGATTGTGATTTAATTGCCCTGAGGGTATGGCCTGGACTTTGGAATTTTTAAAAGATCCCAAGATGACCTAAAGTGCAGACAAGGCCCAGTGAGATGGCTCATGTCTGTAGTCCCTGCAGTTTGGGTGGCCAGGGTGGGTGGATCACCTAGTCAGGAGTTCGAGACAGCCTGACAAGTGGAGAAACCCCCGTCTCTACTAAAAATACAAAATTAAGGCCAGGCACCGTGGCTCATGCCTTTAATCCCAGCTCTTTGGGAGGCCGAGGTGGGTGGATCACCTGAGATCAGGAGTTCAAGACCAGACTGACCAACATGGAGAAACCCCATCTCTACTAAAAATACAAAAAAAAAGAAGTAGCTGGGCATGGTGGTGCATGCCTGTAATCCCAGCTACTGGGGAGGCTGAGGCAGGAGAACCACTTGAATCCAGGAGGTGGAGGTTACAGTGAGCCAAGATCACATCATTGCACTCCAGCCTGGGCAACAAGAACGAAACTCCCATCTCTAGATAAATAAATAATAAGAGATAAAAATACAAAATTAGGTGGGTGTGGTGGTGCATGCTTGCAGTCCCAGCTACTCGGGAGGCTGAAGCAGGACAATCGCTTGAACCCGGGAGGCAGAGGTTGCAGTGAGCTGAGATCGCACCATTGCACTCCAGCCTGGGCAATAAGAGCGAAACTCCAACTTCAAAAAAGGAAAAGTGCAGACACATTTGGGAACAACTGCTACCTGTCACCTCCCCCCGCCCCATAAATATTTGGAGAAATATTTATAAATAAAGGGAAAAATATTTTGATTTAAGAATCCTGGCTAGGCATAGTTCCAGGGAAGGTAGGGTAGGAGGATTGTTTGAGGCCAGGAGTTGGAGACCAGCCTGGGCAACATAGCAAGACACTGTTTCTACAAAAAGCAGAAACTTTAAAAAAAAAAAATGACATGATAGTACACACCTGGTTCCTTGCTACATAGGTGGCTGAGGAGGGAGGATTGCTTGAGCCCAGGAGTTTGAGGCTGCAATGAGCCGTGATGGAGCCACTGCACTCTAGCCTGGGTGACAGAGCAACACCCTGTCTCTAAAATACATATATATATATATATATATATTTTTTTTTTTAAAAAGAATCCTGTGCTTTAAACATAAGTTCTTACTAGAATATAAGCTCCATAAAAGGAGATATCACATCTATATTTTTGTCACCATTGTGTCTTTAGCAATTAGGATCTAATACTTGACATATATTGCTTACTTAAGTATTTGTTGAATAAGTGAATGAACCTCTCAGTCTTGGGTGAGCTGAGAGTATACTTTTACTTAAGACTCAAGTAGTCTGAGTATATAGAGTGGTGTGGTGAAGAGCTCAGCTTCTAGAATCTGACTGCCTGGCTCGAATCATGGCACACTCTATGGTCTTAAGTTACTTAATTTTTCTATACCTCAGTTTCCTCATTTGTACAATGTAGGTAATAGAACCTATTTCATGCAGTTGTTAAAGGGACTGATTGAGTTAATAATAAAACAGTGCTTGGTAGCATATAATAGTGTTTTGCAAGTTTTAGCTACTGTAGAATTCAGGAAGCCCCAGATTCTGTGCAGTTTAAGTAATTTACCTGTGGAATACTGTTTGAGGGATAAGGTTGAATAATAGAATTGGCTGTATTAGATACAGTTAAATAGGCCTCCACAAAGAAGGTGTTTTTTTTTTTGTCAGCTTAATGAGTTATAATTTACATACAATAAACTGTATCCATTTAAAGTGCACATTTTGATGTGTTTTGATAGATATATTTATTAGTTTATAGTATTTATTGTGAAACAGTCACTATAACCAAGATAAAAGTTTTATTGTCTCACAAAGTTTCCTTATGCTGTGTTGCAGTCTGTCCCTCCCAGTGCCCCCTCACCTGTTGTATATCTTGCTTTGCATTTTTTACAACTCTATAAATGCACTCAGACATTACGTTTTCTTTTTTTCTGGCTGCTTTCACTCAGCATAATGATTTTTATATTCATCCACGTTACAGTGTATATCAGTAATTCATTCCTTTTTAACTCTAGTATTTTGTTGTATGGATATAATATTTATTCACATGTGATGGTTATTTGAGGTATTTTCCAACTTTTGATTATTGTGAATAAAGCTGCTGTAAGCATTTGTGTATGTATACATCTTTTTGTAGACATGTTTTCATTTATTTTGGGGTAAATACCTGGCAGTGAGATTGCTGGGTAATATGGTGTATGTGACTTTTTAAGAAATTGCCAGACAGCTTATTCAGCAGGATTTCCACGTAGAGTACATTAGTTATTTATTGTTGCATAAAAGATTACCACAGATTTAGCAGTTTAAAACAACATACATTTTTATTATGGCAGTTTCCACAGGTCAGGAATCAGCATAGCTTAGATAGGTCTTCTGTTTCAGGGTCTCTCACAGGAGGTAGTCAAGATGTCAGCCAGGGCTGGTGTCTCATCTCAGTGCTTGGCTAAGGAAGAATCCGTTTCCAAACTAACTTGGTTGGTGACAGAATTCTCTTCCTGAAGGGATGTTGAATTGAGGGGCTTGGTTTCTCACTGGCTGATGGCTGGAGGCTGCCCTGAAGTCCTTTCCATGTGGCTTCTTCAACATCACAAAGCTGAGAAAGGAATAGCAAGTCTCCTAGGAAGATGGAAGTCAGAATCTTTTATAATCATGGAGTGGTATCCTATCACCTTTGCTGTAGTCTGTTAGTTAGAAGCAAATCACTAGGCCAGTCCATACTCAGGAGGAAGAGATTACACAAGGGCATGAACAACAGGAGGCTGGAGTAATTGGTGGCTGTTTTAGAAGTCTGTCGACCACAGAAGGCATGCTTTGTGCTAGACTGCGCTAGATGAGACATTACAGGTTAAAAAAAGTCAGCCCAGTGTGGTGGTTCACATCTGTAGTCCCAGCACTTTGAGAGGATGAGGCAGGAGGATTACTTGAACCCAGGAGTTCGAGACCAGCCTGGGCAACAGGAAGGCCCTGTCTCTACAGAAAAATACAAAAATTAGCTGGGTATGGTAGCACGCATCTGTAGTGCCAGCTGCTACTCAGGAGGCTGAGGTGGGAGGAATACTTGAGCCCAGGAGGTCAAGGCTACGGTGAGCCATAATTGTGCCACTGCACTCCAGCCTGGGCAGCAGATAGAGATCCTGTCTCAAAAACAAAAACAAAATCTAAAGACTCTACCAGAAAACTCTTAGTACTGATAAACAGTAAGATGACAAGAACAATGAGGGGGAAAAGGTAAAAAGAAAAAAAAAAAACAAAAATTGATAAATGAATTCAGTAAGTTGCAGGATACAAAATTAATATACAAAAATCAATAGTTTGTATACATCAATAACAAACTAACTGAAAAAGAAATCAAGCAAGCAGTCCTATCTACAGTCGCTACAAAAAAGTTAAAATACCTAGGAATAAATTTAACCAAGGAGGTAAAAGATGTCTACAATAAAAACCATTAAACACTGATGAAAGAAGTTGAAGAGGACACAAATAAATGGAAAGGCATCCCATATTAATGGACTGGAAGAATCAATAGTATTAAAATGACCATGCTACCCAATGTGATCTACAGATTTAATGCAGGCCCTATCAAAATACCAATGACATTTTTCACAGAAAAACATCTTAGGATTGTTTTAGAAAAAAACAATCCTAAAATTTGTATGGCAGGCACCACAAAAGCCCTTGAATAGCCAAAGCAATCCTGAGCAAAAAGAACAAAGCTGGATGCAGTACACTTCTTGACTTGAAAGTATACAAAACTATTGTAACCAAAACAGCGTGGCATTGGCATAAAAACTGACACATAGACCAATGGAATACTATAGAGAACCCAGAAATAAATTCACACATTTTTAGCCAACTGATTTTCAACAGAGGCACCCAAAACCTACATTGAGAAAAAGTCTCTATAGTGAGTGTGCTGAGAAAACTGGATATCCATATGGAGAAGAATGAAACTAGACCCCCGTCTCTCACCATATACAAAAATCAACTCAAAATGAACTAAAGACTTAAATGTAAGACCTGAAACTGTGAAACCACTAAAAGAAAACATGGAAGAAACACTTCAGGACATTGGTCTGTGCAAAGATCTTACAGATAAGACCTCAAAAGCACAGGCAGCAAAAACAAAAGTTGACAAATAGGATTATATCAGTTAAAAAAGCTTCTGTACAACAAAGGAAACAGAGTGAAGAGAACCTGCGGAATGGGAGAAAACATTTTCAAACTATTCATTTGACAAGTGATTAATGTCTGGAATAAACACGGAACTGAAATATTTCAACAACAGAAAAACAATCTGATTTTAAAATTGGGTACTTGATCTGAATAAACATTTCTCCAAAGAAAACATAAAATTGTCAATAAGTGTATGAAAATCTGCTTAACATCACTAACATCAAGAAATGCAAATCAAAACTACAATGAGATGTTATTTCACCCCAGTTAAAATAGTGGCTATTGCCACCGGGCACGGTGGCTCACGCCTGTAATCCTAGCACTTTGAGAGGCCAAAGCGGGCGGATCACCTGAGGTTGGGAGTTCGAGACCAGCCTGACCAACATGAAAAAACCCCATCTCTACTGAAAATACAAAATTGGCCGGGCATGGTGGTACATGCCTGTAATCCCAGCTATTCAAGAGGCTAAGGCAGGAGAATTGCTTGAACCCAGGAGGCAGAGGTTGCGGTGAGCCAAGATCATGATATTGTACTCCAGCCAGGGCAACAAGAGTGAAACTCCATCTCAAAAAAAAAAAAAAAAAAAAAAATAGTGGCTATCACCAAAAAGATGGAGAAAAGGGAACTACTATTTACTGTTGATGGAAATGTAAATTAGTGCAGCCATTATGGAAAATAATTATGGAGGTTCCTCAAAAAGCTAAAAAGAGAACTACCATATGATACAGCAATCCCACTAATAGGTATATATCCAAAGGAAAGGAAATCAGTGTGTCGAAGAGACATCTGTATTTCCATGTTTATTGCAGAACTATTCACAATAGCCAAGATAGAAAATCAACCTGTATCCCTCAGTACATAACTAGATAAAGAAAGTGTGGTATATATACACAGTGGAATACTATTTACCATAAAAGAATGAAATCTTGTCATTTGCAGCAATATGCATCATCCTGGAGGACATTAAGTGAAATAAGTCAGGCACAGAAAGAGAAATGCCATATGTTCTTTCTTATATGCAGAAGCTAAAAAAGTTGATCATAATGAAAGTAGAGAGTAGAATAGGCCAAGTGTGGTGGCTCACGCCTATAATCCCAGCACTTTGAGAGGCCAAGGTGGGTGGATCACTTGAGCCCAGGAGTTCGAGATTAGCCTGGGCAACATAGCGAAACCTCATCTCTACTAAAAATACACAAGAAAACTAGGTGGGTGTGGTAGTGCACGCCTATAATTCCAGCTACTTGGGAGGCTGAAGCACAAGAATCACAAGGCTGAAACCAGGAGGCAGAGGTTGCAGTAAGCTGAGATTGTGCCATTGCACTATAGCTTGGGTGCTGGAGTGAGACTGTCTCAAAAAAAAAAAAAAGTTATACAAACTAGAGAGTAGAACAGTGGTTACTAGAGTCTGAGAAGAGCAGGGGAAGGGTAAAAAGGAGAGACTAGTTAATGGATACAAAATTACAGCTGGATAAGACAAGTAAGTTCTAGTGTTCTCTAGCACTGCAGGATGACTATAGATAAAAATAATTTATTGTATATTTTCAAATAGATAGAAGAGAAGATTTTGAATGTTTTCAACACAAATGATAAATGTTTGAGGTGATGGATGTGCTAATTACTCTGATTTAATACACATTGTATACATATATCAAAATATTACATTGTACCCCAAATATATGTACAGTTATGTGTGATTAAAATATTTTTTTGAAAAAGCTGAAATAACATGTTTTATATATTTTATATTTAAAATATAAATATTTTGTAGCCGGGTGTGGTGGCTCATGCCTGTAATCCCAGCACTTTGGGAGGCCGAGGCGGGTAGATCACAAGGTCAGGAGTTCGAGACCAGCCTGACCAACATGGTGAAACCTCGTCTCTACTAAAATACAAAAAATTAGCTGGGCATGGTGGCATGCACCTGTAATCCCAGTTAGGAGGCTGAGAGAGAAGAATCACTTGAACCTGGGAGGTGGAGGTTGCAGTGAGCCAAGATTGCACCATTGTACTCCAGCCGGGGCAACAAAGCAAGATTCTGTCTCAAAAAAATTAATAAATAAAAAATAGGGAGAAAGATCCAAGATGGCTGATTAGCAGCAGCTCAGGATTGTAGCTCCCAGGGAAAGCGCAGAGAGCGAGTGGACGCTGCAATTTCAGACGAATTTCTGTTGCCCACAAACTGGGAGATACCCAGCGGGGGAGCCACACGGGTTGCCAGCGCAACTCTTTTGGCTGGCGCAGCTGTTTTGCTGGCACCCCGGCACGGCGCGTCTTAGTGCAAAGTATATGGGACTGGATGCTCTTTGAGTCGGGCTCAGCTGGTCCCATCCCCACAAGGAGAACAGCAATTGGAAGCGCTGAGGACGGAGAGTTTCACAGTAAGCACAGCTGAACCCTGGAAGGCCTAGCTCTGTGGGGAAGGGGCATCCACCGAAGGAAAACTAAGAAACAGAAGAAATTTCATCACCAACAAGCTGGACGTCCACTCAGACCCAATCTGAAAGTCGGCAATTACAAAGATGACAGGTGGATAAATCCACAAAAATGGGAAGAAACCAGTGCAAAAAGGCTGAGAACACCTGAAATCAGAATGCCTGTCCTCCTACAGGGGATCGCAGCTCCTCATCAGCAAGGGAACAAGGCCTGATGGAGAATGAGTGTGATGAACTGACAGAATCAGGCTTCAGAAGGTGGATAATAAGAAACTTCTGTGAGCTAAAAGAACATGTTCTAACCCAATGCAAAGAAACTAAGAACCTTGAAAGAAGATTTAAC